>VXAX01002321.1:73154-149252 GCA_013399835.1 Leptocoma aspasia | reverse complement strand
TTTTTTCTGAGTGATTTGGCAGAGCAAACCAAAAAAAGGCAAAGATGTAACTGTTTTCTCTCATCACCCTAATAATCCGTAGTGCTCTGAGGAAATTACCATTAAGCATTTTGCACAAAGTATTTGTGGAACAGACCTTAAGAATTATTGTTAGTAAGAAAACAACAGATATTAATGAGCATCTTCCCCCAGCTAGTGTACCAGTGGAGAATTTACAAGTCCTAATGTGCACTAAATTTGAAAAGTATTATTTTAATTCTGTCCTGAAGAGTATTTAAATCTGAAAGAAAATTCCCAGCTAACTAACTAGGGGATCTGAAGAACAATTGTCAGAGCTGAAATGTCCTTACTTCCCCCCACAAAAGCAACCAAGCCCATCAGTCTCAAAGTTTTTGTTCAATACTCCATTGCCAGGAAATGTTTTCAAATTCAGATGAAGGGAACAAAAATAATAACAATCCTAAATATATCATTAAAAGCTTTATGCAGCAAACAAGACAGACATTAATTCACCAGGACCTTAGAGTCCTTGATTTATGCCAGAGATGCAGCCATGCAGCAGTACCAGAGAGATGAGTGTCCCAGGACTTGTGTAACAAGATATTTTATTTTTCCACATGCGATGAACAGCTCTGTACAAAGTCAGAGGAGAAAGCAATCCTCCAAAGCCTCCTGACTTTACAGGTTGGGCAGAGATGCTTCTGTGATGAAGTTCAGTTCTTGGATAGGTCCAAATTAATAGCATTTTTGGTCTACCCTGAAATTTGATGCACCTCACAGAGGGAGGGAGGCTGAAGTTGTGGACTGAGGGAAGCAGACAGGATGCACCAGTTTGCAGAGATGGTCCTCCCAGTAACAGGTGCTCTTTTAGCTATGTGTGCATGCATGAATGAGTACAGATGTGTGTGAAGATTGGGGGAAGCAAACCATGGCTTCTGAACAAGCTCAGTCTCCCAGCAGGCACTCTGCTGTGTCTTGACACCAGTTCACCTTTGATGACACAATATTGCCAGCAAACCTCAGGAAGCATCTGTTTGCCTTGGTAGGTAAATGAGTAGCAGCTGGGAAAAAATAGAGTTCATGTGGGGACAGAGGCACTGAAGGGCTTTCCGAGCTATTGATTTTTGCATGTTCTCAAGGGAGCACAATGGGGAAACAGATTTTGTGTCAGCCCTGGTTACCCAGAAATTTCTATATTTTACCATCCGGCCCAATTTATAGATTGATTGAACCTGGTTAACACCACTTAATAACCATCCCAAATGATCTTTGAAGCAAATTATTAAATATTTTAGAAAAATCTGTTCCAAATCCTTGCTAAAGGATTTGTGTATCTTAAGTTGCTACACAAAACATTTTTGTGTGAATCATAAAATATCACTAATTGGAAAGGACCCTTAATTGGACAAGGATCATTGAAACAGGACACCCCAAGAGTCTCACCTACCTGAGAGCAGTGTCCAAACACTTTTTGAACTCTGCCAACCTTGGTGCTGTGACCACTCCCCTGGGGAGCCTGTTCCATTGCCCAGCCACCCTCTGGGTGAAGAACCTTTTCCTAATATCCAACCTAAACCTCCCCAGACACAGCTTCAGGCCATTTCCTCAGGTCCTGTCACTGGTCACCACAGAGAACAGATCAGTGTCTGCCCCTCCTCTTCCCCTCTCAAGGAAGTTGTAACTGCAGTGAGATCTCCCCTCAGTCTCCTCCAGGCTGAACAGACCAAGTGACCTCAGCTGCTCCTCATTTGGCTTCCCCTCAAGGGCTTTCACCATCCTTGTGGCTCTCCTTTGGACACTCTCCAATAGTTTAATGTGTTTCTCATATTGTGGCACCCAAAAAAACACCTCCAGTATTGGAGGTGAGGGTGCCCCAGCTCAGAGCAGAGCAGGACAATCCCCTCCCTTGCCCGGCTGGCAATGCTGGGCCTGATGCCCCCCAGGACACCCCTGGCCCTCGTGGCTGCCAGGGCACTGCTGACTCATGGTCAATTTGCCATTGAGCAGGACCCCCAGGTCCCTTTCCATGGCACTGCTTCCCAGCATCTCCTTCCCCAGTCTGTCCATACATCCAGGGCTGCCTCATCCCAGGTACAGAACCAAGCACTTTGCCTTTGTTAAACTTCATACTGTTGGTGGTTGCCCAGCCCTCTGATTTGTCGAGGTCTCTCTGCAGGGTCTCTCTGCCTCTGAGGTACTCAACAGCTTCTCCCAATTTACTTTCATCAGCAAACATACTTGTTATAGCTCCAAGTCCCATGTCCAAGTTTATGGCGATGTTGAAGAGACAACATGTGGAAGAGAATACTGAGTTCTATCACAGAAGAAAACCAGTGGTGACCATCAGCTGGGACAGCAATTTCCCACCTACATGGCCCAGCTATCCCTTCCCACAGGTGGGTGCGGTGTATCAACAGGGTGCTGGGGTTGTTCTTATCCAGTTTCCCACTCTGTCCTCTGCACAGCTGGACCTCAGGTATCCTGGGCTACTCAGCTGCTGGGTGGACAGAGGGCACAGATCACAGCATCTCTTTCTCCCATAACCCACAGGTTTTTTACTCCTGTCCAACCTCATCCTGCTCATAAAGGCATTGCAATTACTATATTTTTGCAAGAACTCCCATGATATTAAGATGCAGTTCCAAACCCCTGTAATTCCTTGGATTCCTTACATCTTTCCTTGCAAGCGCATGCAGGCAGCGCACAGGCTGCAGTTGCCTTAGGACTGTAACTGCTTCTGCACGTGGTGCTGTGCTCACTCCCCTGCTGACACTTCAGAACCAAAGGTCCCCTCAAAACACTTCATACGGAGGCAGGGTGTGCAGGGTGGCAGCTAATGGCCATTTTCACACAACTCTTTGAGAAATATCTGTACCCAGGGCCAACTCAAAACACGGCTCTGCCTTTGAATGCATCTCTCTCTCTCTCTGCTGCTCGCTCAGCTCTAATCATTGGGACCCGATCACTTCAGCGAAGATGTATGCGTTGACGGGGTCTTTTTGCATCCGGTTGTTCATGAGTCAGTGTTCCTGTCACACAATAACTATAATTACTGCTTTTCTAGACCTTTGGCTGATTGTCTTAGCAGAAGGAAAAAAAAAAAAACAGCAGAAAAGGGAGGGTGAAAAATCAGACATCTTGGAAATAAAAATAACCTCTTGCCTCTTGCTATTAAAGTTGTTCCTTTAGGTCAGAGCCCATATGCACGCACATGTGCACACATAACTTCCTCTACTCCACGGTGCCTGGGGTACTTGGGTAGTTTGTCTAGTTTTAAATTGGCCAAAGTAGATGAAGGGTGGCAGAAGGTTATTTTTAATCTGTTAATGTGTTATGGGAGACTGTTGCGACAAGGAAGCGTAGAAGATGGGGGAAGGCAGAGGGAAAATGTGAAACAAGTTTGTTCAAACTAAGGGAGCACATGATGTGAGAATTTCAAAGCTCCTTGTACCAGACTTTTATAGTAGCAAATAAAAAGAACTTCACCACCCCCTGCCTTTTTCTTATTCCCTGAGAGGACATGTCCTTATGTAGAACATGGGAGTCATGGCTCGACTGACTCTGTGGTAAAGGGATAAGGGACCACCTCACAACTGGACTTTTCCAGAAAGCTCCTGGCTGGTTACATAGCTCAGCATAACAAGAAGTGTCACCACTAATACACCCAGGAGCTATGGATTTTGCATCACACTGTTAGCCTGCCTGACCCTGGGAGATGGTGGGACCTGACCAGACAGGCAATCAGAGGACATCCTCTTCCCTTGGTAGCTGTCAGGCCCCTGCTATTCCCACTCCTTCCCCTATGAAATATCAATTTATTCCTGCTTCTCATGCTTATTCTGTGTTTTTCTCCCTTTTTTTCTTCACTTTATATAAGAGAATTCTTAGCAATTTCAGGCAGGTCCAGCTGTGGTTAATTTGTCATGGAGAAAATAATATCAAATGGAGCAGTGCTGGGGAAACAAACAGCCCAGTGCAAAGCCTGGCCCTAATTGATTGATGGAAAGAAAATTAGGGTTGCCTCCAGAAACAATTTCCATAGCAATGGGAATAGAAAGGAAGCTGTGCTGCAGGTTGTGGGCAACCCACTGCAGCATTTTGGCCTCTGAATTGCAGCGGCAGTGAGGGGCTGGCCAGTGTGCCTGGGGCTCCCACCCACAGCCAGTGTGGATGTCCCAGGCTAGCATGGGAGCACGCTGCCAGTGATGGAGGCCAGGGCAGGGCACAGCACATCATAGCACAGGCTATGTCCCTGGCCAAGCCCAGTTAGGGGGCTGTGAGCACAGTGCTGTACTGAGGGATGGAGTTTAGCTGCCTCCTCCCACTCTGCTCCCCCTCAAAAGAAGTAGATGCCGTGTTTTGTGGGCTTTTCTCTTCCATTTGGATTTCTTTCAGGGGAAAAAAAAAATCTGCCTCAGCTCGACTACTGATTGCTACCACTTCAAACGGACTGACTTTCTTTTATTTTCTCTGTAACAAAGTCATCCAGGAGTCTTCCCAGCAGGAGTTTTTCCCCTTCAGGAAAAGTTCTGCAGGTGACCATGGCAATTGAGGCACAGTGGCAATTATTGGGACCATGTTCTTCATTTTTGATGATTAAGGTGGCATGTGTTAAAATTGACTAATGATATGGGGAAATGCCTTTTGTTTGCTTGATTGGAGATATCTTAAGGATAGCCTGATTTCAGGGAAGGAAGTTCACTGCAGGAGTCTCAGGATGGGGAAACACAGTCGCCCACATTGCCAACTGCTTTGGAAAACTTTGGCCATGCAAGTTTGTGTGTGCCTTTTGTTTGTCAGGCAGGCCACAAAAAGCAAAATCAGGTTCCTGGCAGCTAAATCATGAACAAATGTTACTCTTAATTTGCTGTAGTACAAAATTAACAGTTTACAAATTTTAATAGACCTTAGAGAAAAAACAGCTCAAAGAGGAAAAAGAAATAACCCAAATCCTGGACTTGGAGCTTTAAAAAACAAACTAATCAGTTTTCATAAATGTCCTTTGGGCACACCTCTTCCAAGTCTTATATTTACCAGAGCTTAATTCCTGCTCTGTAATGGCTCAATCCTGATAGGAATTCGGCACCTAGATAGGAGGAGCCATTTCTCACAGCACAGGTGCTGTCGCCGGCTTCACCTCTATGTTTTAAAGCCACGTCCTTTTCAAAGGCAGAATGCACACTGCTGCATTTGGCAACCTTTTGATTGCTGGTTATGACCATGACAGCATCAGAAGAAAAGGAAGACAAGGCCGATGTGATTTTCTCTGTGCTGCCTTTGTCTGGCTCACCTTTTTCTACAGCCATTCCTGAAGTAAATGGAAAGGCTGTCACTAAACAGCCTCTCTCCTAATGAGTGGCCTCTTTGTTATTGTCATCAGTACCTGCAGTCCAGAGACCATGTAGAAGAAACTGGCAGAAAGGAAACAGCCTGAAGATAGAGAGAGAAACAAAGGTCTTTTCCAACCTAAATGATTCTACGATTCTACGATTCGATCATTCTATGATGTGCAATGCACCAATTGACCTGAAGATGGATTTCTCTCAAAGCAACATGGAATATTTTTATCTGCCTGCATTTATATAAATAAATTTTACAGCACTGCTTTATGGGCAGACAAAAATTAGAAGGCTCTGAGGAGCATCCATATTTCAGTAATTTGTAAAAATTTAAAAAGTCAGTGTATCAAAGACATGACTTAAGGGACAACTGGAGGGATAAGAAGTAAGTGAAAACAGACCAGCGCTGAGAATGAAGTTGGGCATTGGCAAAAATTTCTACTGTTTTGCTAAATACCTTTTCAACAGCATCAGCTTTCTGGGGAAAACTGGAGTTTTCTATTGAAAAGCTATGGAAGTAATGGTATGTTTGGAGCATTTTCTGATACTCAGCTTTCTAGCCTAGTAATTAAAATTTGCCACAGAGGGAGAACATGCTCTGTTGTTGTTGCTGTTGTTAATTTTTAGTAAGAAATATCTCCTTCCCTACCTTCACTGGGGAATGAAAAGCTTGCACTTGATGCAGAGCTAGAGCAAAAGATAAACAAGGAGAATGACAAAATTAGACAAGTCAAAGCACCATGATTTTTTAATCTACTCTTTGGTACTTTCTCTTCCTGGCTTCTTGTCACTTTTTTTCCTACTTTTCAGGGCTCCTCTTTTAGACTATCAGCTTTTTGCACAGGGATTGCTGTTGGGTTTTCACACAGGTTAGCATGTTGTGGTCTTGACTGGCAGAGGGTTAAGGGTTACAGCGTATGCCAGTCACTGCAGAAAGACAGCTGGAAGGAAAGGTCATCTGGACAGCCCTTTGCTATAGTAAACCCTAGAGGAACCCAAACAAGAAGATTGAAGTATTCCATAAAGAAAAAACAACAACGACAAAAAAAGAAGAAAAAAACCCCAAACAAACAAACAAACAAAAAAAAAGAAGAAAAAAACCCCAACAAAACAAAACCAAAAAATACCAAAACAAAAACAAAACAAAACAAAACCACAAACCAAAACAAAAAAATGCAAGACATAGTGATTAGAGCCCGTCTTCTGAAAGAGACTTAGGCAAACAACCAGCTGAAAACCATCACAACCAGCACTCCTGCTGTTTGACCATTTGTCAGGCCCTGGAAGGCGGTGTTGCTGAAGGCTGGTAGTTTTGCTACGTGCTGTATTTAGCTCCAGCTTACAGTGCTACATGCCATCAGCCCCAAGGCAAGCCTACACATTTGCTAGCTGTACTTGAGCAGTCCTCCTTAGCTTGAACTCAAGCACTCAAGCACTTGCTTTATGACCTTACTAGGTCTGGGTTGGCAAGGCCCTGGTGCTTGTTCACGTGTATTTGTAAGGTTGGCTTGGTGCTCAGATGGAAGTGGCGTTGTTTCTAGAGAAAACAATTGGGACTAGTGGGGTAAGGACAGATCAGGCATGACATTGTCAGCAAGAGACAGGAGCTGATACCACTAGGGTGGCATTTTAAATATACTCTTACATGGTTTATTTGCAAAGAATGAAGATAATGCTCCAAGAGATGAAGAACTCCACCTGCTCTAGAGATGTAGCTATAGCAACCTCCACATGATTACATTGCTAATCTGCAGGTGTTGAAGAGGCATAGATAGATGCTGTTGAGTAATTCAGCTTCAAATAGATACTTTGATCTGCATAACAGCTTGCATTCATGTCCCAAATATGGATCATTTCCAGTTCTGCAATTCTTCCTTATAAAAGAAACATTCCTATGCTTTATTTTATAGGACTCTTAAAACTTGCCACTGTTATCTAATGAGGTAATCAACTCCTTTACTCTTGGGAGGGGCAGGATCAGGGGGAAAAGAAACATTTTCACTGCCTAAAATGCCCAAATTATTTGTTGCATGTTTTGTCCAAGTGACTCCTCAATGGGAACAAAACCAAACAGAAGAGAATTAACTTGCTCTACTTTCCTGTATACATGATGTACTGATGGATCACTTGCATCTTCACATTAAAGACAGTCTATTCCACTGCAGACTCTGGCAGCAGTACCAGATCAGGTCACGCTTCATTAGCAGCCACAACACTGTTAAGAACATCAAGCTAAAGTCTGTCCTGCTTTACTCTCCACAAGAGCCATTGAACTTGGTGGTTTGCCTGGGATGGAAGTCAAGGCAGAATATGGCTCACCATCAAACAGCTCCAAAGGAACCTGGACCTTTGATAAGCGAAATCTGCAATTCACTGATTCAATAAAAGAAAGGAATTAAAGAGATCCAAGAAAAAAATGACCCTTCATTTTATTCCCCTCCAATCTGTTGGAGCACTCCTTTGAAAGGGTAGTTCAGCCACACACTCATCATTTCATGAAAGCTGGTTAAGGGTATTTGATGAAGCCTCTAAAGTCTACATCACATGCCCCTTTCCTTCTTTTCCTTTTTTTATTCTTTTGCCAACTGAACATCCCACAGCCCGGTTGCTCCCCTCACTCCCTGAAGCACCTACATTGCCCTGCTTCCTGCCCCCATTTCATTTTTGGCTTCACAAGTTTCTGCACAACCACCTTATTTATTTACCTGAATGACTTTTCTGAGTTAAAGAACAACAAATTAAAACAGAAAAGCCATTTGAGATTTGCTGGTCAGTGTTGCAAGCTTGCCGTTCTTATGAAGAGCAAGCTCTTTCTTGCTTTCTTCTTTCTTATAAAGACCATGTACATGGTGACATGTGACAGTGAAGTGGACCATGGCACAAGACCTGACAGTTCTGTCCTCGGGAACCTGTCTCATCTCTTGCCCAGGATGCAGCTCTTTCAGAAAATGCTCTCTTGTTGACAAATTCAGACTTTCTTCATTCCTCCCCACAGCTCCCACTGCCTTTCTGCTGCCTTTACTCCTGCCTCACCGACCCCCTCTCCCTATCTCGGTGTCCTGCATTTTGTTACAGCCCCAGCCCTCTTCCATCCCCTGCCCTGGCCATCTGGGCTACCATCTCCCTGCCACCAGGAGCCACCAGATTCCTCCACCTTCCACTCTGGAAGTCATTTCAGACTTCATCCCTGGCTCCTGTGGCTTTTCCTTAGTGCTGCCTACTACTGTGTGACCCTGGCTGGGGGGTTACTCACACCTTGCAGGGTTGGGGGACAGCTGGAGAGGGGAATCACAGGATCTGTCTTGGATGAAAGAAAGCAGGTTTTTGTTGTGCTGGTCCTGGGTCTCCTGCCCGCTCGAGCCTTTTGCACTGAACAGATTGGTCCTGCCTGGTTACCCTCTAGTAACCATGCTTCCCACCTTGAAAGCACAAACTCCTTCTCAGTACAGCCATGTTAATTATACGCCTCTCTTATCACTCCTTATTAATTAAATTTTCCATTAATACTCTGCCTGATATTGATATCAAGTAAACTGGACTATATTTACCTGCATGGTTTCATTTATATCTGTATTTTTACACAGTATTAACATTAAACTATGAGAATGTCCCCATTATTAAAATAATTAATATTAAGAATTTACATACACAAGCTAAAAATATCCTGCATTGACTCGTGTGGGCCATGTTTGTGGACTTTGCAACTTAAAAAATGGGTTAACCCTAGTGAAAATTGTTCAATATTTTTCTTAATTAATAATGTGTCAGAAAATGCATTATTCCAAATAGAGAGCAGAAATAATTGTTGAATAGTTTTGGGGTTTTCTTCATTGTTATTAATGACTGGGCGGTCTTCAGCTAGTAATGAGTCTATGCCATTAATAATTTTTCTGCTAATACGTATATGTTTTCAAGAAAATCCTTCTTAAACAAAGTCTGACCAGCCATGAAGTTTTTTCTGATGTGTTTAGTATCCTTTATCAATTTTCTACACCTCATAAACTCTTATTTATATGGATTTTTATTACCTCCCCCTTTTTGCCATATGTTGTATATTGCTTTTTAATTCATTATTCCTGCCTTCATTCTTCCACTGAAAGAGAATGTGCTTTTCACCAACATTATTCAGCTCCTTTACTGTGAAGTAATGCCTTTTTGGCCATTTAATATGTGCTTCTGCCTAACAATTTTTTACACTCAGTTTCATTTGTAACTTTTCCAGTTTTGGAAACTAGTGTCTTTAACTATTGAGTGTATGTGACACTTGGAGTTACACAGCCCATCAGGGCAGTGATGGCAGCTGTCCCTAGGCAGCCTGTTCTTCCTGTTTCAGCAGGAACTTTTCCTTGCTGAAGGAAGACACTGCAACCGGACTGGGGCTGCAAAGGGTCTCTTCTCTCTGAAGGAGCCGTTTTGGTTTTGGGTGTGTGCGGTCTGTGAAGCCATTCCCTGATGCAGAGGCAGCGCAGGTTTGCTGTCCCTGATGTGCTGTGCCCACCATCCCCAAACCAGCAATTCTGGGGAATGTGCCACCTTCCCCCTCACAGCCTGTGCCCTGCCCAGGCAGGTTTTTCCCAGCACTTTTAACACTGCCATCACACAGAGCCTCCCGGGTGGTTTCAGCAGGCCACTTATATTGGATTTCTTCCCATCAGGGATTACTTTCATTTTCTCCTGCTTGTTTCCCAAACTCCTCTTAGTTGTCTACAAATGCATGGAAAACAAGGGCTCTGATGACACAGAAGATGGGAAGGCTCTCTGGTCAAATAAAAACCCCTGACCCACAGAGACTCATGGGAATGGGAAGCTTGGAGGGAGAAAGAGGTTGGCTCAGAGGTCAGGACAGGGCTCAGCTGAAGTCTCCTTTTTAATCCTCAATCTCAACTGCAAGACTTATCCTTCCTCCAGAATTGCTTTTGAGCAGAATTGCTCCCAGATGTGCAGAAGTGTTTTTAGTGAGCCCAAATAGCCTCTCAGTTATCTAGCTGAGAGGGAAATGTCATATATTGCTGTAGGAAAATCTCAACTTTCTCTCTGTATGTGCATGCTAGTCCATAGCAGAAA
The DNA here is from genome assembly GCA_013399835.1 of Leptocoma aspasia. NCBI lineage: Eukaryota > Metazoa > Chordata > Aves > Passeriformes > Nectariniidae > Leptocoma > Leptocoma aspasia. The sequence continues at coordinate 138,849 of VXAX01002321.1, read as the reverse complement.
TAGTTCCATCTACAAAAACATTATTTTGGGAATCAAGATCAGCACTTTTTCTTGTTTGAATGCGCTATTTTTCACTTTGCTTGGCACTTCAAGTGCAAGGTCATGTGGCAAGTCATTACACGAGCAATGTTTATCTCTGTTTGAAGAAGTCTGTCAGGAATTGATTTGGAAAAGGTTTGGGTAGTGACTTTTTTTTACTTGTCAACAGTTCCATTATTCAAAGACTACTTATGCAAAATAATTTGTTCTACAGGTATTTTCGTTTTAATTGTAGAAAGAAGCCTTGGGGCGGGGGGAAAATAAAAATGCCAATATTTTTGAAGCAGGAATAGTAGTTTTTAAAATTTTGATGCTAAATTTTGTCACATCCATGCCCATAGATTCTACTGGAAATTCGGGGAAATGTCGTTTAGAGATCCCCTGGGGATCACTTGGGCAAGCCTTGGTGTTGAAGCTGGGACAGCATCAACCCAGGTCAGTCCAGTCTGTGCACTCACACACACCACGAACACACACACACACATATCTGTGTCTGTGTGCATGCACATACACACCAAATGACAACTTTTATTTGCCTTCACTATTTTTAGTGGTCTTTAAAGCCTTACACAGGTTGCTGTATCTTAGAAATACAGCTTTTAACACCAGCTGGTTTGAGTCTGCTAAGTGTTTTATCTAGCAGATTAGATTACACACCCCAGGGAAGAGAGTGACTTAACCACATTGTACAGCAGGTAAAGTGCTTTGGGGTCTGTGTTGTGTCGTTAAAACCAATATGAGGAAGCAGCAAGACTTATCTTAATCTTGCTGATTGCCTCAATTAACACAGTCCCTATAGTGTCCTCCTTGATAGCTAATCCCCGCAGTTTCTTGTTGTGTATTTTGCTCTGACAATGTTATCAGATCATTGCTAAGGGTATAAAAGTACATATTAAGTAAGTGAGGATGTGGTAGTTATTTAGAGAAGCCACGTGCTTAATTAGCATGGAAATCAAGAAATGACTATTAAGTCTTTTGTGTAAGGCAAGAAATGTACTAGATATGGGCCCTAAAAATAAATATTAAAAAAAAAATAAATAAAAGGAAGGAGAAAATGTACAGGAAAGAAGGGTAATTATAAGCAGAGTTCAAAAGCTATGCCATTCATAACAACCTGTCTACCCCTGGCAAACACTTTCATCATTTGGAAATAACTCACAGTTATTTCCAGCAACATAAGCAAGCAGCAAAAAAAAAGGGGGGTTTTCCTCCCACATCTCACACATCCAAGATATAGTGAAATTATCTCTTACACTCATGGGACTTTTCCTTATTCTGGGGGGCAGCCTCTACTCCCAGAGCAGCCCTGAGTGTGTTCTTCAGTCAAGCAAAGACAAATAAACGTGAAGATTCAGATCTAGGAAACTTGATGGAATGATAATCTATATCTTTCCAGCCAATTCTGCAAGTGATGCCTAGCATAAAGATTGCTGTGTTAAGGAAAAAAAAAACATCAACCACCCTAGCTGAGAATAAAAGTCGGTTTGGGAGGCTGACAACCTTGAACTGGCAATGAGTGCTGCTACCAGAAGCAATCCCATGGCTGAAATTGCTTTCTGCTCTCTGATGTGCCATCTGATGCTCTGGATGGCTTTCAGCCCGTGTCCCAGGGCCAGGATGCTGCGGTGAGTGAGCAAGACCATCACAGCAAGAGCACCTGCGGGCCCTTCCCTGGGGCAGCAGGGAGGCAGGCAGCACTCCTCCTCCCCATGGGCACCCTGCACTGAAACCTCATCTTGAGGGTTACGTCCCCATCAGCACAAACTCTCCTTCCTCTGAAGGCTTAAAATGAGAGCATCCAGTTAAAAGATTTTCCTTCTTTTTCCTTTTTTCCCCATGCCATCTTACCCATAGTGTGCAATACGGGATCGTGTTTTGGGGAAGAACAGCGGAGAGTGAAATGTTCATTTCAAACCCTGCATATTTAATCATGTCAATCCCTAAATATTTTATCTGGATCAATCTTTTATATCAGTTCATCACTCACTGGCTCACTGGGCAATTGCCATGGAAGAACAGCTGCAAAGACTTTTTCCTCCCTTATTTCCTCTGCCAAAATTTTAAGCAATGTACACCTGTTTCTGAGCCAGGAAACCCACTCTTTTTGTATTGTCTTTTGTATTGCCTTTCCTAACCCAATACCTGACTGTATGTTACACTGAGATGCCAGGGCAGCAACAAAAAGAAATATTTCTGGAAGAGCAACAGATCTCTACTAGTGTAAGAATATCCCATCGGTGCTGCTCACAATGCAAACACCACCTCATTTGCATTTCTGTAGTTTAAATGTAAATGGTCTAAGATAAGTCATTGTCAGACTCCTGTAAATATTGATGACTGCTCCAGGACCTGGTTTGTAACAATTTCTTTCTCTTCTGTCACAATCTGAGGGAGACATATTAGCAGAGATGTGGATGGAGCTTCTGGGAGGGAAAAGAATAGCTTTGCTTAGTGGGTGACAGCAAAAGAAAAAAAAGGAAGTTAGGGAGGAAAATTTCCAGATGAATAATGAATTGAGCCAGGTTGGAGACTGGCGAATCCTAATTAGAAATCTGACATATCACTGGCCTCCTGCCTTTGTGCTCACTGCACTCAAAGGGATGCTCAGTACCAGCTGCACATCCCTGTGCTCCCCACCTCTTGGTGACTGTAATGCCAGTCAGGGAGCCTGTTGTGAGACCAGGTGAGATGCAGCCACCCAGGCTGGGGACAGCACTACTGCTTCTCTCACGCAGATGAAAGGACAGAGAATGTGACAGCAAAAATTATGGGAAAAGGTGACTCAGCGGCCACCCCACCTCCCTCCTGAGATTATCAGCAGGTCTGGTGAATTCTATTCAGCTTGTCTATTGTGAATAGATCCTGACACTTCTTCTTTCTGCTTTTATTTTTTTTCTAATGACAGTTTCAATAGTCCTATCTGAGATGTCTTGGTGAAGTGCCTGAAGTTACAAAGGAGGGAGAGAGAATATCAATCTGCATCTGCTCTCTCCTGCAGAGAGTTGTCATCAGTCATCTTGTCTGGACTAGCAGGTGAGGGACAGCATGACCCAAAGGGCAGCCCAGAACAAGGAGACAGGTGAGGTTCTCCCAGATTGTGCTATGAGAAGGTCACGTCCTTGGGCCTCAGTTTCTCCAACTCCGAAATGAGAAAAACACTTATTTTTCCAATTTATTTCATGTCTTAGAGGGAAAGTACTCACTAAGTGCTACGGTTTATTATTCTAATGTGACTGTAAAATCATGATGTCTTTATTGCAAAATGATCTTTAAAACATGAAGCATTAGGATGGTGACTGAAATCATTAGTATCAAATTGTTCTGCTTTTGCCCTGTCACATTGATACTTCAAAGTAAAATTGTCCTGTGGGCGTTTGTAGGATTTTATGAGGATAACTTGTCTTTTCAAACCTTATTCAGGAGGGCAAAAAGCCTCCAGATGTTTTCTTAATGAAAAAAGGCTAAGGTTTCTGCCTGCCTAATTCTGAAGCTGTCCTTTAATATTTAAATTCCAAACCCACTAACAATCAATATGATGAACAACCAACAGGAAGAAAATGAGTCTCTAATTGTTCAGAAGTGGTGCAGGCAAATGTCCCAACACCTTGGTCCCACCCAAGGCTGTTGTGCTCACTGAGACACTGCAGGGGGGAATGCCGTGGTGCCCCATCCCTCCTTCAGCAGAAAGGGAGTGAAGGTGTCTCTGCTCTCTGGTGTCAGTGTCTGCTGGCAGGGGCTATGTCTCTTTGCTGCTTTGGGGTGCCTGACACCTAGCACAGGGAACCCACACTCATGCCACAGCTCTCTTGGGTACAACCACAGCAGAAATACAGTACAAACAATATTGCACCATGCACTGTGCAGCTGCTGGGTTAGTAAAGCATCTGGTTCTCCAGAACTGCCCTATCTTCTCTGTCCCACAGGCTCTATTATCACCAGGTTAACAAGGGTCCTGTCCCTCCATCCTCTTCCAGACTGGGCTGCATTACAAAATCATGTTTCGTCTTCTGACAGAAAGTCCAAAGATGTTTCAGCAGTCTCGGTGAATGCACTCTGTTTTGTGGGGACACACCAGGAGCAGCCTTCCTCCATCAACAGTTCCACTGGAACGACTTTCTCACTCTCCTTCAACTTGTCACTTCCAGATCTTTCATTTCCTTGCATATACATTTTGTGGATCATGAACATCCTTGTGGATGCCTATGGTTGCCCTGTTTTGACCCAATCCACAAGTACCAGGAGGGAAGCTTTCTTCACCTTTTTTTTTTCTCCCCAGCCTAGCTATTTAGCAAAAACTGCTACTGACAAATATGTTTATTTGCTTTTTCACTCCCTCTTTTTTTCCCTGCCAGTTCTCCCAAATGACCTTGGGATTTGCTAGGCAGTTTCCAAACAATTTTGATCAAATGAAAGTGGCTTCAAATGCTACAAATACAACAATGAATTAAATATGTCTGGAGTTGTTCCCTGGCACAGAACAGTTCTTTCTTGCCCATGTGGTTCCACAACTTTTTCCCAACACTGTTTATTTGGAATGGTCTTGTGCTTGACTCTTATATCATGTCCAGGAATTGCTGGAAGAGTGCTGGTCAGCACAGGTCAGAATGGGGTAAGGGGTCACCACCATCTTGTGCTTGTGTATACATGACAGTGTGACCACAGCCACATCTTGTTTTCTCGGATGGACGTATCCAATGGGTGTGGCTGAAAATCGAACAGAGATAAAAGCCAGACAGCAGGGAGCCAGGAACCTACACCAAGTAATCTCCTGACATTGGAGAGCCTGGATACAGGACACAGCCTCACAACAAACTTGATTTCCTCAGCTCAGGAATGAGTTGGTAGTGGTTGTGAATGGGGATGCTCCAGGTCTGTGTGGCTGGCCTGACCCAGGGCCAGTTGCTCGAACAGCACTGCCCGTGACTGCTTCAGAAAATGGGTGGGAAAGTGCTGGTCTCAGGCCCTCACACTGAAAGTTTAACAAGGTCACTGGTTGTGTGCTGGGCAAAGGAGCCACCTCACCATCCCCTCTATCACACAGTCTGGGACCCAGCCCTGGGTGGTGTGATAGAGGTCACAGAATGTGCTTTTCAGAAACCGTGATGCAGCTGGTCCTGATTTAAATGGAAAGAGCCTCTAAAGGGCTGTAACCCCACCACCACCCAGAGTGGGAAGTGCATGTGGTCCCCAAAAAGTGCAGACCAAAAGAACGCACAAAGCTGGCAGAGGAATCTGGTTTTGAAGTGTCTAAACTATAGAGAACATCCCACACGCAAAGCTGGGGACCACAGCAAGTCACCAGGTACAGGGCAGGAAGATTCAAGTACTCTTTAACTCTTCCTCAGGATTCCACAAGTTCATGTCTGGCTCTACAATCAGATTTTCGAAGTCATGAGCAATTTCAGGTTTTAAGAAGCTGCTTTCTGCAGGGTTTTGGGGAACCAGCCCCAGCCCCTCCCCCCACCCCCTCCCTTTTGCACAGGTCTATGATACACAGAAACAAACACCTCTAAATTTAATGTCACATGGGAAGTCCAGTGAAGGGAAGACCCATACTATGGCTCTGAAGCAGCTATTGAGTGTGACTACTGCCTAGTTTTATGGCAAACAAGTCCATTAGCATTTAAATCGATTCTTAAATATTTTCGTAGAAATTCACAGCAATATATGCCTTAAATCCAGGACTAGTAATATTGTGATTTTTATGTCTAATTTTAGATTTAGTTTTCAGTCTGATAGATTGTAATTATAAGGCCATGAAATTTCAGAGAGCTGCTTTAAAATGCACAGATTTGCGTTTTGCCTTTAATGAGTAAAAGAAAAAAAGAAAAAAGGAATTAAGCATTATCTGAAGTCCCTGTGCAAAACTGTTGCCAAATGATCTTCTTGGACATAACTCATACAGTCTAGTTACAAATTAAAAGCCTAGACTGAAGATGTCTTTTAATCTGTATAAAGGATACAAAATATAAATCCCTAGCACCTGGACAATCCTGTAAACTGAATGGTACAGATGTCTGTCAGTGAATACCTATATTCACAGTATCATAGAACCATTAGGGTTGGAAATGACCTCCAAGATCATCGGTCCAACATTTGGCCGAACACCACCGTATCAACTAAGCCACATTGTTCCAAACTTGGTATAAAATACAGGTGGAAAGGCTTGGATGGCCTCCATGCAGCTTCTGAACACATCCAACAGGGCTCAGCCATCATGATGCTCTCCATTTGACAGCACTTGCTCCACCAGTGCCTCTGTCTGGGGGCAAGCCGAAGATTGCAGGAGGTTAGTCACACTCAAAATATGCTGATATTGATGCTGTGTGGACATGAGCAATAGTCTTTGCCTGTCTCAGCTGTGTATTTCAGGCCATTAGTTTCTCAGATAAATTTCTCCACCCACTCTGGAAGCATTAAAAAAAAGTTTCACATGGGTACAAAAAGGCAAAACTCAGCATAAGCCAAACCTGCATGGCTTTTCAGTGACCTTTGTGATTGGGAGTAGATTTTCAGTACATTTATTTGATCCTGGTAGTTAACGTCACCCCATGTAAATCCTTAAGAGTTTTGTGATTTTGAGAGGTGGGATTTCTCCAGATGCGGTTTCCATGGCTGAGAACTCTGTGCCACTTAGGTTGGTCATGACTGAAATGTGAGAATCTTCAGAGACCAACAAGCTAACAAAAGGACACTTAGCAATATTGCTCCTCTGCTTGAATCTGTATTTAATTAGCTTGAGGAAGATATAAAGGCTGTTTTTTCAGGTGTGAGTTGCTACAAGACCCTGGGGGAAAAGAAAGAAACTATTTAGGGAAGGAAGCACTTGTGCTATTACAGCCACAGAAGGCTGACTTCACTCAGTCCTGCCCTGTTGACAAGTGCTGATAATGTTGTACATTAAACACCCCTTCTCAGGCTTCTTCTGGAGTTCTAACGTGGAAACAATTTTAGGTGATGAAGTACCACAACACTGACAATCCCACATCTTCAGTACTGCATTAAAAAAAAACCAACCCCCCTGCAAAAAACCCCAAAAAACCAAAAACAACCCCCCCCAAAAAAACCAAAAAAACCACCCCAAAAAATCCCAACAAAAACAAAAAAAAAACTTTAAAAATATCCTGGTTGAGTATTAATGAAGACATCTGGTTCTGGTGTGAAAAAGGCTAAGTCAAGCTCTACGTGTTTCTTATCTGTGTAACAAGCATTGCTGCAGGGAATGTAAGGGTAGAGAGAAATTACTGTCACCAAAATTTTAATTTTACTGAGCTAAATCTTCAATAAAAAGGGTGTATTTCTCTTCACCAATAAAAGTTTGACTACGAACTGAATGTCAACAGTTCAGCAGAGTTCATTTCACTAAGTGCTAAATTCACTTCCTTGCCGAGGACATGAATCTGTTGATTAAAGCATCAGGCTACTTACACTGTGTTTGATACTGTATCAAAGGGGACACTGCACAGCTGAGGCACGCACATTTCCCCTCTCACACCTCTTTTACAAAACACCCTGTACTTGTAAAAATCACAGTTTAAAACCCCAGAAAGTTATGTGAAGAAACAAGGTTAAAACAAAAACTTACAATCCAATCATCTTGATGTGATTTAAACTCAAGGTTACAGCCAGGTGTTCCAGGCCATTCCATACAATCCGTGCCTCTGAACCTTAGAAAAGGAGCTGATCCGAATGGGCCTGTGAACCTTGCATCTTTGACTATCTGTATAGTTTATTATAAAATATAATCCATTTGTTTCCATGAGCCTAATCCAAACTCCAGTACAGTCAACAGAAACCTCACCGCTGACTTCAAAACCAAAACCTATCACATTACCCAAAAAAAAGAAGAAAAGCCAAACAAAACAAAACAAAATCAAACGCATGATGGATTGTTCTGTCTCCACAGAGCATAAAGTGGCTCCAGTTTTAATGCTCACACTTCAACTTTAACTCCCAAACCTGTCTGTTTTGGGCTTGTTGCGGAATGTCACATTTATTAAACCATTTTTCATAGGTGTTCCAGGGCAATAATGTAAAAAAAAAACCCTCAAGTTCAGGTTCATGCGAAACTGACACCACAATTCTGGTTCTATGCTCAGGGCTTCATGCAGACTGGTGCAGGGACCAGAGGAGTGTTCCCTCCATGGTTTTAACCAGGGTCAGATTAGGACCATCACTTTGATTATTCCTTTGTCAGTTAGTTCCTAAAATCAGACATCTGAGGTCTTTCTCTGCTAACTTTTCCCTCATCCAGAGATGTTTGACACTGGTTGAACAAGGCTTCCTTCTCTCACAGCCCCATGAGAGGCTGAGAGGCCTGGGAAACAATTAAATGTGTCAGAAGGAAAACTTGTGGAGGTGCTTGCACACCCCAAACTAAGATGGAGCAGTTCCCTTCCTAAATGTAGCCTGAGTGATTTGACCATAAAAGAGCTGCTACTATCTACCTAAATGATCTTGCTAATACCTCTTTCTTTCAGTGACTACATCCTTTTATATCTTATATAGCTGGTGAACCAAACACATAAACCTTTTCTCCTGATAGCCCATTAGGTATGCTTCTGAGGTACAACCTCAGTAATTACTTCCTTCCAATGTAATTGTATTTTAATTACACATTTAAGGCCAAATTCTTTCCTCATCTATCCCAACTAAAACTCTCTGAAACCTTATTAATTTTAATTAAGTAGGAGTTGATTCAAAATTTCTGTGCTCAATTTTGCATTAAAAGTTTCAAATTCATTTAAACATGGATTTAATTTCCACAAGCACTTCAATTGGTAATGTGCTCCTGCATTTAGTCTCTCAGAGAAATAACATGAAATATATGAAACCTAAAGTTCTTTCCAACAGATGATATTAGGACATAGCTCCCTTTTAAATATTTCCTCATTTGCTGCAGCTACCTGAGGGATGTTTGCTACAGACTCTAACAGCACTTCTCTCTTTTTAACATCAGTAGCAGTGCTACTCCAAAGGGATGAACTGCAGCTGGAGATAAACTGTCCCTTTTTAAGAGGTGGGACAGAGTTTATGCCATCAGCCAGTGCAGTAGACACAGAAAGACAGCCTGGGAATGAAGCAGGCAAACTGCCAAAAGGGACTTGGGTCACTGACAGCTCAAAAAGCCAGTTTCAAGTGTTCATGAGAGCAGGGAATTGATACATGGAGTTGGCCATGAAAGAAAGTGAGAAAACATGGAAATAAAACTTTTCACTGCCTCACTGAACAAAAAGGACAAGAAGTGACTTGAGAGAGTCACTTATTATTTTCAAAATAATACTTAGAACAATTGAACCATCAAGAAAGTTATTTGAAGACTTGACCTGGACAAAATAAGACCGTAGAGGGACTCAGTAATTGTGCTCAAAACCGAAAATAAAAATATGAGGCAATTGAGCCTTATGTTTCAGATATAAGATCTCTGACACTAAGAATATCTTTGAAGACATAATGGAGTCCCTAATTAAAAACAAGAGCTGCTTGTGGGATTCCAGAGTGCAAGTGAAATTATTGAGAGGAACGGATCCAGCCCTGGAGAGTTCAGCCAGCATCACAAAGAGGTCACTGCTGAGCTCTCAGACAAGTATAACACATGTCACTGAGCCTCCAAAGCTCCCAGGTGAGGAGAGGGTAGTGCCCAGCACGTCTCTGGAATACAGCAAGCCAGGTATGCTGCACAGAGTACCACAGAGGTTTTGCTGTTTGCAAAACCTTTACAGCACAGAAGGGAGGCTCTGGCAACCACTATAGCCTACTGCCCACAGTGGGCACTGGGGGATGTGCCTGTGCTGACTCCCAGCATTTCTTTTAAGCAGCCACCAGTAGCTCCAGCAAAGGTCTGACATACTTTACAACATATGCTGAATATGTGGGAGACAGGCTTGCCTGAGCAGAGCCATGGAGCATATCCTCTGGCCAAGCATGACTGCCCACAGCAAACACTGTCAGACAGGGAAAACAGTGAACTGGCAGGGAGATAGCCTAGCCAAATCCCTGGGGGGAGGGGGGGGCTGGGGAATCAAACAGCATGGACAGGTCTGTTTGCTTTCAATAACAGGAACGTGTACAGCCACCCCAGCTCATTGCCCCAGCTCCACAGAGACCAGCTTCCTCAGAGCAGCTTTCCAGGCTTTTGGGAGCCCTAAGTGCAAAGGGGGTGAGGTTACAGGCTTTGACGTGAAACAAAAGAGTGGTGAAAAGTGATTTGAGTATGAATAATGGAAGAAAAGTCTGCCTAAGAGAAATTCCTGGGAGAGAACTTAAAAAAAGCAGGAGACAGAGCTGGATGTGAGTAAGACAGGAGACATTACAGTCATGTTGGACATGACATGCTGCATAAAATAGTGTGTGACAACAGGTCAGAGGTTTGGTATGAGTTTCAGGGCTACATCTGTAATTGCCAATTGTGCACAAAGTCCCATGACACAGAGCAAAGCGGGATCCTACGGATGTCTGTCTGACCCTTCCATACTCTCTCCACTTTCAGTTCAAACACAGAGACAATGTGACACTCTCCAGCCCAGAGGGTCAGGGCAGCCTCTTACCAGCCTCTGCACCAGCTTCACATGAATCCTCAATGTCAAAATCACTAGGATTGTCATTTCTAAAGCATTATAGACAGATACAGGGCACAGGAAGCCTGAGAGATTAGAAGTCGGAGAAACCTCTGGGAATGTTTGTTGTGTGTGGTGTCATTTATTGTTATAACCCATGGCATTGGCCAGATGTTACAAGCCCTGCAGTGTGAAAGAGTCCCAGCACCTGATGCCACCCTCAAGCCCAGGAGGAGGTTACAAACACATTCAGCTTGTAAGCTCTTGAACAGACAGGAGACTTTGCTAGTCAAGACCTCCTATCTGAGACTGTACAGCACCTGCTGCACCAGATCACCACAGCCTCAAAAAATCATCTCTTTTCCTCAGGAAGGGGCAGCCAGTTGCAGTCACACCAGGAGAGAACAGCACCAGATGGTACTGGCAGGGCAAAGCCAAAACTGAAAGCTCTCCCAACATGAAACAGCAGAGCTGCAGATGAGTCAGGAGAGAACTGGAGGTCAAAACAGTGCAGGGTGACCCAGGGGCTCTCCTGACTTAGCAGACTGCGAACAATTAAATAGGTATGTTCAATCATTGCTTGTTTCATGTAAATATTTGCTGTTAGTGTGTGTTGTTTGTGCAATGACGGTATAAAGAAAGGTAGGATGCTCTGGCACAAGACAACTGGACCTATCCCTGTTATACATCTTACCTACTGACACTGCTGAAAGCTGGTCCCAGGCAGGCACTCAGACTGGTGGCTACAGCATCATCCACAGCTGTAATGCCTCTGAAAAGAGCTGTTTTCCAATAAGGAGCTTGTTTCATTTTTACAAGCAACGAAGGGCTTTTTGGCTCTTGCTCAGCATGTGTTACCTGACATGCCAGGCATTCCCAGCAGCTATGGGGAGAGTCAGGCAGTGAGAAAGTGCTCTGTGTACTGAGCTGAACTTGCTTTCTCGTTTTTCCAAGTCTTGGCAGACAGGTAAATTTTTTAAAGGTACTTGTTTCTAAATACAACATGTAACTAGTTTTGCTGCAGTCTATCCATCTAGCGTTCTGTGCTTGTGGGTACAAAGTTACCAGTACCAGTTAACGTGACTGAGAATTAAAAAGGAAATACATATTTTTCTATCAGAGACAAAATGATGAAGTTAAAAGATTTCAACGTCTTCTGCAGTTTTGAAACTTTCTGTTCCTCGCCTGCTTAAATAAAGGGAAGTGGAGCTAAATGATACATTTCTGCATGATTGAAAATGCACAAACACAGGGGGAGAGACAAAAAGAGGGAAAGCTAACTGGAAGCAGTTTCCCAAGCAAGTTACTTGATCTTGGCCAACAGAACCTGCAGTTTCAAGCCATTTAGGCACTCTGGAAAATTTGCTCTGGATATGAAACACACTTACTCAGCGCCCATCAATTCTGTGCTGCAGCCAGCCCTGGGGAAAGAGAGGTCTCTCAGTGGCTGCAGCCAGCACTCAGGGCAGCTTCCAGTCCTCCTCTCCTGCCAACAGTAAATGAAAGCATAATGAAATAAGAACAGCTAATGCTAACGCCCAAAAGCTGATGTTGGAACGAGGAGCGTGAGACCGGAGAATTGCAAGCAGCCTCTCCTCCCTACTGCAAAGTACTTGCAGCCCAGACACATCCTGAGCCAGGCTGATTTTCTGTGTATTCAGTAGCTCTGAGAGGGTTCTCTCTTCCATTAATTCATTCAGCCTTCTCTCAGGCTGCACTACTGATCGATGTTTTGCACACAGGCAGCCACACCAAGGAAAAAGAGAATCAATATTCACTTTGGTCATGGCCTCTCCAGTCCTCAGCCATTCCCTTATGTGTCCTTGTGTTAGCAACCCCATGTAAGGGATAGGAATGAGATCAGCAGCTGCCAGCAGGGCCCTGTGCCACAGAAATTTCCAAATAATGTTTTTTATCTGTCTCTGAGGGACACATAATGCAGGTGATATTCCTGCCCTTTTATTACACCTTTTCTCTGTGCATACAATTCATCTGGCAAATGTATATCGAAGTAAATGTAAGAAAAAATTAAAAATTAAAATCTTACAAATGAACTCAAAAAACCAAATCAATGTGAAAACTGGTTTGCTGAAGTTTTGTTCCATGCACATAATGTAAGTTAGTATTTAGTAATATGCAGAAATTACAGATGTGACTTAAGCCATCTAACACTTTATGTTAGTTTTTCCCTCTGCAAAATTAAAATCTCTGTGGAGGAAGCATGGCATGAAAGAACTAAGAATTGTGATGACAAGATGGTCAGTATTATTGACATTTTTCCTTCCATATTTTAATTTGACAGAACTAGGTAAACACCTTTCCTAAAAGAATGAACCCAAATTGAATTCAGTTGAGTTACTGAGCAAAAGAATGAATTATTTTCTTAATTTCCCTTAGGAAAGAAAGGTCTCTGCATTACTTGTACATGCCATCAAATTAAAATGGTGTGAAAAAGTACAAGTTACTCAGCAATGAAATGTTGTGAAGTAAATGGGCGGCAAATGTTAAAAATCCTCCTCTGAGCAGCCAAGAAGAAAATCCCTTCATGATACATGTAGGTGACATAATCTTGGGACAGCCTTTCCGTAGGTGTGGGCCTTCTTTGCATGTTCCCCAGGAGAAATCTGCACATCGTTCATCAAAATGGCTGTAGATTTATGTCTTTGTTTTTTAGAAATATGAATCTTTGTCTAGTCATTGATTTTCAGTCTAGAATGAAACTTTAAAATCATGTCGTACATCAGTCCTTATAGGCTTGCCACAGACTTCCAATCTCTTTCCTTAAGTTCCTATTTTCTAGCTGAATTGAAGCATGTCTTCTGCAATTAAAAAAAAAAAAAAAGCAAAAATCAAACATTGATTTAAACACATCAGGTGTTACAAAACTGTCAGACAGAATCTGATTCCTGGTCTGAGCTGTCTTGTGGTTTTCCTTGTGTGGTTCATTGGTCCCTGGGCATCTGTGAACTCCCTCTAATGCAATCATGAAATGTGATTGAGGAAATTAAGTTCTTGGTCTCTTCATAGCAATTGACCTGTGTAAAATATCCTTGGAAACCTATATTTCCATTGAAAGAAGTTGGAGAATCTATAAATTTTAAAAATTACTTACCTAGTATCTAAAAGTGCCAGGACTAGACCCTTCAGAGAGTGATGCAAGCAGTTTCACATTCTGCAGTTATGAAGTAATGTGTCAGAAAAGGATATTGTTCCTACCCCAGCCTTTCATGTAGCTTGTTTATGCCTTGAATCACAAGTTTATTTCACTTACTTTTTGAGACAACTTTTATTCTGTGCTGTAAATCAGGGTGGCTTATTGGAAAACATTAGATTAGCAGTCAATTTTCTAAACCCCACCACTGACAGTATCTGACATCCCTTTCTTCAGCATCATCCTTCAAAAAATTACTAATTCCAGCCAATAGTCATGTGTAAGCTGAAAACATTACATAAATATATTATTTCATAGGTACCACAAAGTTACTGTGTGCCAAAGAAGTCAATATTTGCCCAGTTTTCATATACTGATATCCCAGCCTTACCTGGTGAGTCAAAGATGGGATGTGTCATGCTGGAAGCTGCCTCCACAGGCTCTGGGGAGAAAAGCCTGAGCTGTGACACAGTTTTTAATCCACCTTGGTGGAATTGTAATCAGACATCTGTGTGGAGACCTCAACAACTTCCCTTCTCATCCTTTGTCTGAGGTCCAGCCACTTTTGGTTTGGATCTTTGTACCGGTGTGGTTTCACTGCTGGGTGCGGGACAACTCATCCTCATGTCCTTAGTCCTGATGTCATTATTAGGCACGCTGGTGAGGCCCAGGCCCAGCCTTTGGGAGGGAAACAAAAATTAGAAGTAAAATAGATTTTGAAGTAGGAAGCACTTTTCCCATGTTGAAGAGTCGCAACAGTTCCAAAATGAGAAGGCATATTTTTAGTGATTAGCTGCAGTTAATCCTAAGAATGCTTTAGGCTTTGTAATAAGTCAAACACAATATCCTCTCCTCCATGGAGAAGTGAGACGTGGGGTTTCAGAGTGGAAGAACAAAAGGATTACAAATGAGGTATTTGCAGTAATTCCTCCACAGCGGCTATACACGCTACACAATATTTCCCCCCAAAACAGAAATCTGCTTTGAATAAAAGGAAGAAAATGACATTAGGAGAAAGAAGTCATATCTCCAAACTGCACGTAAATCAGAAGTTCATTAGGGGAGTATGCAGAGAAGCTTTTGGAATGTAATTTTGCTACCAACTAGTTTTCACAAGAGTGAAGTACGGCTTTCAAAAGCATCATTGCTCTAAGTAATTCAAATTACCTACTCTACCTGATACTATCTCTTCCCATAGAGATTACAAAGCACTTAAATTTTTACCCACTTTGTTACAGAAATCCCTGAGGAAGATTTCAATCCATTTGCAAGCTCTGCTGTGAGAAGAAAAGAAAAGGTACCAGAAGTTTTCAAAATGACCTCCAGCACATCTAGAGTTAAAAGCTTCTTACAAGTATTGTCTCTGTATCATGAAGTTCTTTGTTCAGAATTTTACCACTGCGTCACACAAAAAAACCGCACTCTGGACCAAAACTCAGTCTACAGGAGCTCAGCTAAGACACAATAATTCCTGGAACTTTGTCCCTTTATTTTTTCTAGCATTGAAATAGAAAAGATCCTATGTAGTCTACTGTTTCCAAGCATGAGTGTACTCCTATTATTCAGAACATTACTTTAATTTTAAAATGAGAAGGTGTGCACTTATAGATGAGATTGCTGACAATGTTTGAAGCATCAGGTGATCTCTGCTGTGCTGGTGGCCATAGAGGGCTCAGCTGTCATTCAGAGCCATTCACCCTCTCCTAGGACATCTCTTATTTTGTAGCAGTCCAAAGCCTTGCTTTTATTTAGGCTAACCTGCCCCTGGCACCCACAGGGGTGCGTTATAGCACGGGTCATTAGGGAAGGTATTGCTCGGTTTCTGTCCCTCCCCATAGCAAGCAAGACCCACACTTTGTAGTATGGAAATGTACTCTGTACCAACACAAAAGCACACAAAAAAGGGACATTTTATCCCTCTCACAGCCCAGAGAGGAATTTAGGAGTGTGGCTGTGTTTTATTCTGGCTTGCCACGGAGCTGCACCAGACTCTCCCTCTTGCAGAGTTTTCCAGCAAAGCAAGGCTGCTCCTCAGGGGAGCTGCAAGGGTGCTGGATTGGGGCAGGTGAGAGCTGGCCCGGCTTCAAACAAAGCCATTTCTAGCAAGGGATTTGAACTGACAGACAAGGGGTTCACTATGTCCTGCTTTGTGTGCTGAAGTCTGAGCGACTCCAAACTAAGAAAAAAAAAATTGAAAAAGAAGATGCAGAGGAGGAAGACTGTGTGGAATAAAAAGGCCCAAGGAATGAAACTTCCTGTAAGTGCTACTGCCTACTGTGCTTTGAAACCCACAGGTGAAAATCCAGGATTCTTTGAACCAGGAAAGCTTTGCATTCAGCTTTGGTGTACCTAGACTTCCAGGTAAGGTCACTGCTTTGCTGTCTTTAAGGTTCTGCAGCTTGACATACTTGCAAATTTCCTGCAGGTCACAGCAGCTGCGTGAGGAACACATGCCATCCTGAACAGAACAGGAGGGAAGGAGCAGCAGGGAAGTTGCCAGAAAATGGTCTAATGGAAGGTATCCCACCCATGGAACCTGATGATGTCCCTGAGAGTTGGAATCAGATAATCTTTAAGGTCCCTCCCCATCCAAGCCATTCTACCATTCCATAAAAAGACACCATTGTGGCAAAGTGGGCAAATGTCTGTATTATTGTGTCTGGCTGCTTCCTGTCCTAGCTGCACCTTGCTGCCTGCGTGAACACACAGCTAAATCAAAACTAACTATGCAACTGACCAGCAGCAGACCAGCAGAAAAGGTGACATAATCAGGGTCTCCTGATGGCTGACAGTCATCTGAGAGAGCAACTTGCTCACCAGCTGCTCTGGGGCTGGCACACGATGGAGTCTCTCAACCCAAAACCTGGCCTTTAGAAAGACCTGGAGCTTCTGAAAATAGCTGTGTTGTATCAAAAACTGAGGGAATCACAGAGCTAGAGGGGCAAATACACAAAATGCCTTAAGATACAGCATCCATGAAAAAAAAAAAAAGAAAAAAAAAAAAGGAAAGCAAGGAAGCAAAACAATTTTAGTGTTCTTCCACATTGCCTCTTGCTTTTACTCCAGCACACTATATTTGGTGTGGCTGTTTCTGTAGGAGAGCTACTCTCTGACAAGTCCTCATGTAGAAAGCAGCAAACCTACAGGGAGTTTAAGGCAGCTTTTATTTAGACCCACGCTTTGTTATGATACCAAGCTTAGCCTCAGTCATGCTGCTTACTGAAATCCCAGTGTCTGTGCCTGCTCACAAGCTCAGGGTCCACATTTCTTGGGTTTCACTGATTTCAAAGCATCACTGCCCATGCAAAACTCTGCTCCTGCTAATCCAAATCTTCAACTGTAGCTCAGATGTCTGGCGATGGAGAGAGGGTGGTGGCAAAGACAGCATGCAACGTACACTGATGGGGACAGGAACATTGTGTAGCTGTCAGCACAAAGAAAGGGAGGCTCATCTTGCAGCAGCAATATTTGGGACAGAAGGCTGGAAGATCAATTTAACTCCTTTGATGTGTCATATCTTGCTAGTAAAGGTTTAAATGCTATTTCTGTCTGCCACATTGATTTTCATTATTGTGGATTCTCTTCCTGAGGTAAAGAATTTCTCTCAGAGAAGTTTCCTAAACTTCTTTAGCTTGCAGTGATGTTGTGTTTTAAATTACAACACAAATACCTGCATGCACATATGCACCAGCTCATATTATTCGTAAGAAATCTGTGTATGGTACTGTGTAATTTTAGTTTTCCATGACAGCAGCATTTAAATTATGTATGTTCTTCAATAAAAGAAAAAGGAAAACAAATCATAACTCATCCAACTTGCGTGTACAACACCCTGTCCCATTGCCCCTCTTCCATTAATCTGGAGATTGGGAGGCATTAAGTGACGCAAGATCTTTGAATCTGCCCCCTCAGAAACTCTGACAGCTCAGAACATTGTACGTTCTCCATTATCGTTCCAAAATATCAGCTTGCACACTCCAAAACTATTTAAGAAATACTGATTTAATCATATACTCCCCCACATTTTTGCAACTGCCATCACTACTGTGTGTGTTAATATGCTGAGTGGGACAATGGTGGTGTTTTGCTGCTCTAAAGAAAAGCTTTTCCTCATAAATTCCAGGAATGGCTTCTTTCTGCTGTTTTAGCTATTTCATGTAACAAATAATCCTTGCAATAGGAGAATTTGGCTCATCATGCAGATTTGTGTTCTTTATAAGTGGAAAATAATAGCAGACAGTCTTCATCCTGTGTCAGTGCTTTTATTCCAGTCAAGGTTGATAAAATATTTCTTGAAGGGAAATGCACAAATCAGCCTGCATGGGAAACATGATGATGATGATGATGATGATGATGAGCACAAGTTTGGGGATGACATTCTGGTGTAGTGCAGTTCCTTCCCTGTGGCACTTAGGATTTGGCTGGTGGGGCTTGATAGGAGACCAATGAAAGTTCTTAAGGCTGAGATGAAAACCATGCATGGTGTTACTGCTGGAAGAGCTGTTTGGAGGAGCCTGAGTGTTCCCAGAATAGTACAGTTCCTCTAACATAGCTACAAGCAACACATCAAGCTCCAAAGAGATTCTTTTTTTAGGCTTGGATCTAAGGAGGTGGGGGGGCGATGAACAGTAGAAGGCTGACAATGACAAGCAGGCATTCATTTGAAGGAAAGTAATATATCTACTAAACCCTTAAAGACTAACAGCATAAAGCCTTGGCAATCCCATCACTCCCCAAATATAATGTCAGGATTTTGGTGTTAGAAAAAAAAGAAAGAGCACAATGTTTAAGACTACAACATAGCATTTTGCAGCATCATAATAATATTAAATGCAACACAATCTGCAAATATATGAAATAAGGCTGCTTTTTTGCCTTTTTGTCTGGGGTGAGGTGTTGCAGTTGCTCCTGCATAATCATGTACGTCAGCCATGTGGTAGCACATGGAGGCCCTGGCAGTGTAAAAAAGCCACTGGATTTTGCAATAATTGCACTGTAAGTTTATGAAATGTCCTGTACAGTTAGCATCCCACAGCATACTTATTGTTTTGTATAGTCATATGATTTAATGGCCCTGGGCTGCATTTTTGAAGGGATTATTTGGGTGTTTGTGTTTTTCACTGCTCTTTGAAGAGCTCACCTTCCTGAGCAGTCTGATGAATGCAGTTCAGCATGTCTCAGCTCCTCCATGGAAAGAAAGGAAAGATCTTGTGATTAGACCCAGACATTTAGTTTTCTTGAGCATCAGGTACTTACTCTCCAGACAGCTTGGTTCTCTGGCTTACAGCTCTAGGTTTCCCTGCTGTCTTGGTCGTGTGCAGAAAATACAATCCAATTACTTCTTCCATGTGGAGAAGATGCAGAGAGTCAGCAGTGATAGATAGATCCCTGCAGGGCAGAAAGACCCATCTTCTGCAAAATAATGAACCCTGTAGCAGAAGAAAGAGAAAAAGAAAAAAAAAAAAGCTTGGAAAAACACAGCTTACAACTGAAGACCCCACGGCCTTGAGTGAACTGAAGTTGAAAGTTCATGTAGTTTTGAATCATTGCTCGAGGCTCTCTTCAGAGTCAAAGGGACAGTTCATACACTGGTTACACATTTAATCCTGCTTCAGCGGCTGCAATCAAGTCAAAAGTTTTTACTGTTTGGGAGGGTTTTGAGTGAAAGCTGATACCGCGTGTGGTGAGAGAGAGCTTTCTTCAATTCCACAGGCCTGAAATAATCAGTACCACAGTGTGAGCTCCACTTCATTCAGATGCAGTGTAGGCCGAAACTTCTTTCCTAGTCCTGGATATTCTTCACAGAGGTGTGAGCCTGAACATTTATGAAGCAAACACTGGCATTATCAATCACAGCAGCACCTGAACAAGTGATCTGATTTTAAAAGTGATGAAATGGAAACTGTTGGTACTTTTTCACCTCTGAACATCAGACAGTATGTTCACAGCTTTCTCTGGATGGAGGCATTTCATATTAGCCACTGTTTTGCAATTTTCCCTCTCTTCCAATGTGTTACAAATGAGGATGCAAAACCTGGGTACCACTATTGTTTGCAATAAGAAGCAGTAAATATCCTCTCATCACTGCTTCACCAAGATCACATTAATTATAAACACAGGTAATGGGCTGTCTTTGATGTCATTGCATTCATTATTAGACTTTCTTTGCCTACTGTGGAAATCAGGATAATATTTGGGGAACTTCTTAATGGAAGCAGTTCTTCCATTTGGATATGTATAAAATTGTTGATCTTGCAAAACAATGTCTGACTATATATTTTTGAACTTCTCCCTCCTCCCCAAACCAAATTTTGCCAATTATGTTTGTGAAGTAAAAAATTCATTGTGTGGCAGAACACAACTTGGAAGACCTTCCCAGTGCTCTTTGCCCAGCTTGTATAGATACAGTGATTCACTTTCTCTGCTTACCCAGAAGCCTGAACAGATCTATAAAATCAAGGACCCTCTCCACATTGCACATGCACTGGTGTAAATCACGAGCAGCAGCACACGTTGTGCCCTCAGCAAAGCCTGGGCTGGGTGATGGCAGCCTTGCCTCCAAGGGGAGCATCTGCATCTGCAGATGGTTTTAGAGAAATCAGAAGGTGGCAGAAGAATAAGACTCTATGACTGTAGCCACCTCTTCCCAGGTGACCTGCACATCAAATTTTTTTTTCCCAGAGAAGCTGGCAAATGCATTTGAAACACACACAGGGATATTTTTCAGGGAGTATAAGCCATAGAGGGGAAGTTTTGTGGGCTACAGAATAGGTGAGTGCAGTTTCAAAAACCTTTACCCTCTTTTTGTAGTCTGATGCCTAATGATGGTTAGCCTTTCCATAAGGCTAATAAGCATAAGCTTATTAAGCATAAGCATCTGTTTCCATCCATGATGGACAAATTGAATTGTCTCCAAGACTGCTGACATTCTCCTCTTAAAAGTCATTGGCAGCAGCTGAGCAGAATCAAACTATGGTGTGGGGTTTGTGGAAAGAGCAACTTGCCACACATACATCCTTGCCCAGACAAGTTGCATTGCATAGATCTCATTTCTCTAGGAATTCAGACTCTAAAAATATTTTAATTTTGCCCTCTTTATTCTATGCATTTCATTCAGCTGTGCTTCAATCACTCTGTGCCAGCCTTTCTTGCTCTTTTGAGGCTGGAGAAGTCATAAATATGGCAGGTCCCTTTGAGTGTTAATGCTGGATGCTGCCCATGACTGCTGAGCTGCAATATGTGAGCCAGCGATACCACAAAGAGAGAGTTTATATTCCTTCCCTATTACATATTTTTAGTGTGTAAATCCACAGAGCAGAAGAAATTTATAGTGAAGTGAGTGGTCATGGGGAAAGTAATCTCCATATAAAGCAGTGCCAGATACCTCTCTGTCTGGGACTCCTTCTATTGGGAAGTTTCCCACCAGGCTGAATGAAACCTTCAGCTACTGCTGTTCTTCTTTTTTGTGCCTCAGTTTTGTGCCTCAGTGACGGGGGGGGTCACTGACATTGTTTATCCATTATTCATTTAGCAGTGCCTCCGGGAAGCAACTTAATGTCATGTATTTTTCACTTACATGAATTGCAATAAACTTCTTCTTCAAGCTTGTCTGCACTGGGAAAATTTTCTAAGTTGTTTTACAGCCAGCATAGCTTAAACTGTTTGGAGGCTGCAGCAAGGACCTGGTAATAGACAGCATGAGGTGAGTGATTGGTTTTTACCAATGAGGCTTCAGACTGTGGCACTAGCTACACTTACTAAAACATTAACTATTAAGACTACATAAACCAGAAATATTTTGGCTTTGTTGAAATACACAATATCTGCCTCCCTTGGACTGAAAATGCTTCTATTCCACAAACTGCTCATTCTCACTTGAAAAGACTGGCTTTCAGTGGGAGATTTGAGTTTTTCTTGCTTTGCCTTTCTAGCCTTCTTTAAAGCAGGGTATTTTAAGTCAATATATCTCTAACAAGCCCAGATGAGATTTCAGTGCAGCCTTTACTGTCGGAATCAAAATTACATGAAGTACTGAATTTCGAGGCAGTGATATGTGTGCAGTCAAGAGGAGGTAGATTCTGATCTGGCCGGGTGAAATGCTCCCAGTTAAATCCTATCACGTGCGGGCCTCTGGACAACCAACACATTTTTGCACTAATAAAACTGAGGGGCTGGAAAGAGAAAAAAATTCTCTCTGAGTCTAATAGGAAGGATGTGAATAAGTCACAGCTGAAAACATGGAGCAGAAATGTTTGGTGGATACCCAAGAGACGGAGATGGTAGATCATTTGTTGAAGGAAGGCAGTTGAGGAGAAAGAGGAGGTGCCACACAAAAGGGAACACTCATGTCTGTTCTCAAGACCTCCCGGTCTTGACATGAGTAGTAGATGGGTCATTGGATGTGGTGGATTAAAAATTATCCTGTAGTTGCAAAGATACATTTTATGAAGAAATGAAATTTGCTGAATTTCAGCTGGAGTCAGATGCACATGTGTCATAGTAGAGCACGCCAAGAACACACAGACACTATTGTTTCTTCAGATAGGGAAAAAAAGAGGAAGTTTTATTTATACATCGTGTTTATATAGGGTTTTGGGAACGGCTGTGGATTGGAGGATGAGGTTACTACTTTTCTAACTACACTGGTTAATGAAAAGTCTATCAAACTTTCTCCACCCAGGAGAAAGGAATGACAAAAAAAAAGACAGTAAAACATGTGTTCTGTTTACATGAAACTAGCATGAGAAACTTTAGTACAGAAATGATAACATCAGAAGGTTGAAAAATCAAGGTGACACACATGCTTCATTCCTTTAGACAGTCTCCAAAACAGGAGAAGCAAGGTGGGTTGTTAAAGCATGTGTCCAAGTCCTTGTGTGAAAACACTTCCCTTGGCATGGGAGGCATTTCCACTCAGGATAAGGCATGGCCAAGTTAGGGTAGTGGAGGCCATGTCCAGGGAGCCACAACCAGTCAGAAGTGCTCAGCCTGTCCTGGCAGCAGCAGAAGACCCTGCTTTTCCCACAGCTGCTGTATCTCCTCCGTACTGGGCTTCTGGCACGAGAAGGCAGGGGCTGTGCTTTATAATGTGCCAGGAATGAAGACACAGGGAAGAGGAGAAGGCAAGAAAAACTAGCTGTCTCTCAGCCATTACCAAGCCATTATCCTCCTGAGAACTTATCCCGGGCTCCCTGTGAAATCAGGAAACGTGTGGTCACATGAAGAGGCACTAAGACCATCCCAAAGGAGGGAGAGAGCCTCTTCTGAAGCAGAAATTGTCTGTATTTCCTTTTGGTGTTCCCATACCTTCTCAGATGGGCTATGCTCTCATCTCAGGCTACCCCTGGAGTGGGTTTGGCTTCCAGGGTTCCCACAGCTTTGGAGGACAGTAAAAGGCAAGTGGAATTGTTCACCGACCTCTGCAAAGGGGCTGGTTGGTCACTTTTCCCTTTTCTTTCCAGGGCCAGTCATAAAGGAGATTCTGTTGGCAAGGGTGCAAACCCAGGTTTAAATTAGCTCATGAGGACCTCTGTGTGCACTGAGAGGAACCAGCTTGTTCACACCTCCATGTGCTCTACCTGTCCAGGAGAATTCCTGATTCCCAAGCTGGAATTTCTGCCTGGCCAAGTGTCCCAAGACACGACTGTGACCTGTCCACTGTGGAATGCCCCTGGAAGGAAGTGCCTGTCTCCCTTCTCTGTTCCCCTGTCCCACAGCCAAAGCAGCCTTAAGCCTCAGGGTCAAAACATGGTGCTCAAATCAGGGTGCCATGCACAGGCCTCCCTCGAGCTCTGCACTGAGTGCAAAGGATGCCTGAGGGCACACAGCACCTCTCCATCATCCCAGAATTAGTTTCTCTGCAAAACAGTTTTGTACTTGAGGGTGTCATGTCCCTCCTTTTCCTTGCCTCCCAGAAGCTAAGATTCTCACAAAAATTCAAATGAAGATGGTTTTGGTGGGATACTTAGTAAAAAAAAGCATGTTGAATGGTGAGACAACAAATCCTTTCTGTCTCTGAGAAATGACTGTATGTGGTCCTTAGTACTAGACTGCCCAGATTGCCTGCTATCTAATGAACCCTTATCTTGTCTCTACCAAACATTTGACTATAATCAAGGCTTTACACATTTGCTTTAGTCTATTCTTACTTCAGCTGACAGGGTGGTGAGAACTGCCTTACTGGTTCTCTTGAGGCATTCCTGGTGGCTCTCCAGGTTGCTAAATCGTCCTCCATGCAGATTTTCTCTGAACTGGTGGCTTAAACACAACTTCCATGCCCTCCCTCAGCTGGATTACAGGATGGGGGGCCAAGGGGTTACTCTGACAGCCGTGATAAAGGCAGCAGGTCCCTCTCATCCTTGCACAGCCACTGTTCAGGTTCAGGTTTGCAGTGGGTTCGGTTCTCCCTATGGAGTCATGAAGCTTATGGGTAGCACAATACAGATCATGAACTGTCAGAAAACTTCCCTACATTTTCTCCATGGCAGACAGATGTGGGTGTAGGTGTTTTGTTTTTTTTTTCTCAGAAGCCTGCAGCTTGATGATTCACCAGCATAAGCTTTGATGACTCCTACCCTGCAGTGCTGTTTCCTGCTCTACGGTTACACTGGCTGCCCAGCTGGCAAGCTGAGGGGAAACCCGCAAAGAGAGGGTGTGTGAGCCAGAGGAGTCTTGCAGTGAACAGAGAAGGCTGTGACTGGTGTGTCATCCACTTTTAATACGATCTGGTGTCCCCTTGGACAGTGTGTCTCCCATGTATACTGCATGCCAGGCAGTATATTCCTGTGCCATGCAGAAATATGGAAGTGAAACCCTTTTGCGGCTCTGTTGGAAGCTGCTTGTCAGTGTCTTCCCATCCTGGCCACAGGGGTTGTAGTCCCAGGTGGAATCAAAGATCAAGGTTTTTCCCAGCATCTGAACTGTGCTACCCCAGCTTCCTGCTGTGTCTTAACTGGAGGTACAACTCCAGCCATGGCCCTGTGAGAAAAGGGTAGCAGGTGATCCTGCTGTGCCACAAGCAGGCTCCATCCAGGCAAAGCAGGGAACGGCAGCAGCACAGCAGTGTTAGCCCCTTGAAAAAGGGCAGGTCCTTCCCAGAGGGAAGGTAGGCTGCAATGCACTCTAAGTGGGAATTTGAAGCACCCGTATTATAATCACAAAATATCCACATAATAATTATGGATAACATAATATCAGCTATGGACTACTGAGGAGAAAACAGCAACATCCCTTCCCACAAATGCAAGGTTGGTACTTTTTATCCGAATTATTTGCTATGTTTAATTTACATTCTTTTTCACGTGGTTGTGAAAATACTCACATAGGTGTGAATTGCAAATTCCATTTAAACACCTGTATTTATTTTCCTTCTTCCCCTTTCAGTAAAATTTTTGGTGGCAGACAAGCTTCTGATGGACAATTTTCATACACATCTGTGGGGTTTTTTTGATCTGTTATAAACATAAATTATTTCATAGCCAGGTATTGCCTTAATTGTTTACATACTAGCTGGGGACAGATAATGTGTAGCCGAGGCTTTATTTAGCTACTTAAACTAAAACGTTACTGAGGGGTTGGTAGACAAAACATTACATTGTAAGGGTGGTTTTTTTTCCCTTGTCCTATAGTATTTTACTTTGATTAAAGCTGTACTGAGGTAAAATTGCACATCTCACACAAAAAGCAATTTACCTCAGCTCTTATTGAAGTTAACCGTACTTATTTGTCCTAGCATAATGTATTTTTCTAGCTGCATTCTAACTGCAGTGCTTTATCATATGAACCAAGCTAGATTTAATCAAATTCAGTTTGTGTTGTGAATTTTAAGACATTTGTTCAATTAGTTGTAATAAAAGCAAAATATTTGGAAGAAAGATTAAAGCTGAAAAATGCTGTTGCTAAGCTGGGCATCCAATGCTCCTTCTGCACCTTTCTCATCCCAAGATACTTCTTATGCTTGAAAAGGCTCCCCAACCCTTTTTTTTTTCTTTTTTCTCTTTCTGTTCTTCAGATTGCTGGTGATGCTCATGGGATGGGGAAGATAAAAGTTATTTTATCAGGTTTCAACAACTAAGGGTAAGACCTGGCAGTTATTCCTCCTGTTGTGTCTGTCATGAGCTTTTTCTGGGCTCTGATGGATAGGACCACATCCAAGCTGGGAGCTTTCTTAATGTATTGGAGTCCGTAGGGAAGCCACAGTGCTGCTACCCAGTTCTCTCTAATCTTTCCAGTGGCCCTCAACTGCTTTCCAATCACTCTCCTTGTTGCCACCTGGTAGAAAAGTTGCCATCATTCACTCGTGTTGGCCCTTCAGACCTGCTCAGGGAGAGCAGCACAGGAGCTGAGGGACATCGGGGAGGAAGGTCAGACCCTAACACACCTTTCCAGCAAGCACATTACTTTTTCCTCTCACCTCTCTATTGCTTCCCCTAAAATGGCTTGTTTGCACACAGACAAGGTATTTTGGGCTATCAGAATGTTTTTACTGCGTTGTTCTGCCAATGAAATACAACATCCATTAATTATTATTGTATTACTTTTATCAAGAAAATTTTATGCTTGTTGTTACTACGTCTTATTTTCCTCATCTGGGAATTCTTACCTAACTTGGCTTAGGCTCTCCAGCTTGAGTGATTTGAAAAGGCCATGGCAAAAAAAATTGTGAGATGTCAAATGTCTTAGTGAAGTCAGAGTCCACCCTCTCAATTGAGAAGCGCAGTGTTTTTATATTTTGAGACAGTTTCTCAGACAGCCAGACAAGGTGACATTAAACAAACCACACTAATTACAACACAATTTATGTAGAGAGATTTTACTGGCCTGCTAATGCTTGGCAGGAGCTGTCAAGTACTAATGCTTCAAAAAAGAGCATTTCCAACATTCACTTCTTTTGGTGCTTAGGGAAATGATGCAGCCTGTGGAGCTCCCTTGTTTGTGCAAAGGAAGCAGAGCCCAGCCCAAGCGCAGAGGCAGGGAGGGCTCAGAGACCAGAGCTCAGGCCATGGCTTTCAGACAGTTGCACAGACTGTGCTGCAGCCCCAGGCAGATCACTTCTGAATGCACCCCATGCCAAACAAAATCAGCAAGAATTTCTGTGATCTCTGGAGGCTTTGCACCTCTCAGGCTTCACAGGTGTGTGAAGTGTCATGCTGTGTGTGTGTCATGCCCAGAGGTGCAGACAAGACCCTGCTATTCTGGCTGGAGACATTTTACATGGTTGACACTACATTATATGACTGAGGAAAACATCATGCATTAGCTGCCTTATTAACAGAACAAGGATAAAACACTTACCTATAAAACTTGCCAACAGCACCATGAAATTTGTTTCTTAGGAGCCTGCAAAGTGCTTTAAGCTTAAACCTGAGAGATATATAGGGCTTTACCTCCAATTCACTTAGTTTAAGATTGTGTTCCTGTGAGATGGTATCTCCCCCATCCAACCCCAGCTAGTGGTTACCTTCACCTTCATAGAACCAACACAAGGGGCACCCACTCCTCACCCATGCTGGTGCTTACACCATAGCTTAAACACTACAGTTTAGAAGAAGCCACCCTGGCCCTGAGAAGTGCTCAGATGCATCATGCTGATTTTGCTGCAGGGACAACAGCAGCCTGGTAATAGCAAATGGCTTTGGGAGCAGGGCCAGGAGGAGAAGAAGGCTGGTAATGGCCTCTCACTGTGAGGGTTTTCTGAATGAGTCTTTGGCATTGCTGTCTGGACAGGCCTCCACTCCATGGCCACTGATCACATACACACATGGGACACAGAATCAGAGAATATTCTGAGTTGGAAGGGACTCACAAGGATCATTGAGTCCAACTCCTACATGAACAGCCAGTGTGTGGGAAAGCAAAGCTCTGGGTTAGACCTCTAACTCAGGGGAGAGTGAAGGGCCATGGGGAAGGGTCCTCGAAACCCTGCTGCTTAGAGCTAAATGAGCCCAGACCCTCCCTCTGCTTCTCTGGGACAGCTGGAAATAGAAGCCAATTAGATAACCATCTCACTCTCAGGAAAAGCAGAAATGCTCTGGCAAGCTTTTCCTCATGTGCTCAAAGGAAGATGGTGTGAATCAATGTGAGCTGGACATTCCCAGGCTGGGAGGTAAGATGTCTTGCTCTGGAGGTGGGTTCAGATCCTTCTCCAAAGCTAACTGAACTCCGTTCTCTGAATTGGTAGCTGGATGCAGGGGTCCCCGCACTCAGCCAAGTTGCTCTCATTCTCCCACAGTCATTCATGTAGCATGTGCCTGGTTTTGGTATCATTTAGAAATGTCTGTAAGCATGGACATACCTCTGCAGAGCTTGAGCATCTTCTTTTTGGGCTTCTTGTGCTTTGCTCTTAGCAAGACTTGCAAGCAACTCTGCATCTGTGCTTCCAAGGCTTCATGCTGCCTGTGGGAATTTATTCTGGTGAGTCCTGGATACTTGTGGAAATTGCTCAGGAGGTAAGCTGTGCTTTTGAGAAGGTCACAAGGACTCTAAATGGTATATCTAGCATCAGCTGGAGACAGGAACACCTTAAGGGGCCTTGGCGGAGGTGGCACTTTTTGCATGCATCAAGGAAATGCAAACTCCTGCCAACCATAACAGCACCATTAAGTCCTGCAGGGCTTGCACATCCAGCGAGCATTTACAAAAGTTACAAAGAAGAGGTTTGAGGGGCAACGGCAGGGTACTACAAGGGGCAAAGCCTCCACAGGGAATGAATCCTCCTGGTCCCACCAGGAAAAGCAATTCCTGGGAACTGAAGATGATCAGCACCTTGCCTCAGCAACCTCTGGGACTTACACCTGACTACCATCAGACACTCTCCTGCAGTGGTGACACACAGAGCTCATTTCCCCATACAGCTGTACCCAGTGGCACATGTGATTGTCACTTGCTGAGTGTGGGCACATTTTCACACTTGACTCACAGTTAGTCCAGTGCTACAAGCCAACACTGCTGGCAGTTACACGAAAATTCAGTAGGACTGAGAATCCACATAGCAGGGGAGAGAAATGGGTCAGAAGAGTTATTTCAAGCAGATGTTGGTGATAGATGTTGGTAGCAACACTAAGTTATCAAAAGGAAGCACATATATATATCTTTTCAGAATAAAAAATGAGCATCTGCACTTGAACAGGGTTTAGTGATTGCTGAATGGCTCCATTGTCAAGCGAGAAGCTTTATGAACAGAAGGGTTTGCATGAAGCAGTTGTTGTTTACACCTGAAACTGGTGTACAAATAAAGCCATCATTCTTTGCTGCCAATTCTCCTCTGCTCTGAGCCAGAGCAGCCTGTGGAGCTGCATGACAACCCTCCCTGCAATTGTTCCTCGCAGGTGTAGCTTTTATATGTGTTTGCTAATGGTTGTCCAGGTCAACTCACACTGAGTCCCATTTAATTCAACAAAACAATGTGTTAAGAAAAGCAGGAAGACATTATTCAGAAAAGGGAACTTTGGCCTTGGACAGAAAAAGGAGAGCATGGAGTTAATTTTGTGCTTTGAATTGCCCTGCAGAGGAGTTTAGCTTTTTCCAGTCAGTGTCAGGGGAGACCACAGACAGAAGTTTCCTTGTGCAGCTGCCCCCCTTGCCTTGCCCTCCAGAGGCAGTAATCACAGCCCCACAGACTAAACTTCAACTGGATGAAAACAAAGCCTAAATTGTAAACCACTAAAACATTAGTCTGAAATCCAATCTTCTTCTCTCTCCCCATTTCTGTACCTTTTATACAACCACCACCATCATCTCTTTCTCCTGTATCTTTCTCCTTGCTAAGGTAGGGCATGTGAGTGCCTTCACCTTGAGAAGATCAATCCTGGGAGTTGTGACCTTCTGGTCCCTCTTGCTGCAGCTGCACACCTCCTATGGTGGCAAACCTCAGCTGCTACAGAAGTGCTGGGGAGCCCTATGAACCTCAGCACCAAAACTGACCTCTGCCAGGTGTAGAAGGAGGCAGCAAGCTCTGAGTGATTGTGTCCCTTAAAGCCACCAGGAGCCTGGCGGGGAAAAGTGCCACTGATGGAAGGGATGAGAATGGGACCAAGGGACTAAAACCCTTCTGATGCTCACTGGGTGCTTGCATGACCAGAGGGAGCACAGGGAGGTGGTGGAAAGGGAGGAAGGTCTGAGAAAAGTAATAAAGAGAAGAGATGGGGGCTGGAGTAATCCCAGGAAGAAGGAAATGGAGAAGCAGAAAGAATTAGCAAAGCTAAGAGGTAGTAGGCAGTAGGAAGCATTGTTACACTGTGCTGCATAATTGTAACGCAGTGTTGTCACAGCTGCACTCAAAAAACCCCACAAGCTGGATCATAGAAAAGCTTAAAATGTACTGCTTAAAACAACAAGTTTTGCCCTTTTTCTTTTCACTTCTCATTGACAAAGGAGGACTTTGGTCACGTCTCCAGGCCTTTTTTTTCTAGAAATTAACATTTAAGAAAACAATTCTCACCAAGCTGTGTGACCCAAAGAACTGGGGCACTGGGGAAAACATCAGCTATCACAAACCTTACCACTGAACAGCAAGCACTAAAGAGTGGGGGATTAGGTTTTCCCTGGACCTGCCCCTTTAAGTTCCTGGTAGCTTTGATCTAGCAGCAGAGAACTGAGGTGGGAGGACAGATCACATACTCCCTCCTGGATACTTTCCTTTTGTAGTTTCATGTGATGCTGTCATTTAATCTTGACTGGAAATGGGAACTGATGGTTCCTCTTTTTGTGGGGAGCATAGATAAGTCCCATGCAGGCATCCTCAGCCATCCACAGATTTGAAGAGGCAGTGGGAAACTGGGTCCAGCCCCAGCTATCGTGGCTTCAGGGGACAGTTTCCAAGCAGAGGTTTTGCTGGGGCTCACTGCTGCCTAGGCACACATGCAGCCAAAGGCCAAGACACAGACCCATACTCCACCTGTGAAACACTACAAGGTACATTGCTGCCCCCCTGGCAAGCTTTGTTTAGTACTCAGAAACTCCTGACAAACAGTAAAAGTCTTCAAACTGTGTCTGGGCAAAGCTTCCAAATGGACAAAGAGCATATATCTTAGAGAAATGCGGGCTGTATCCAAAGACAAAAACATCCAGTTTCCACCAAATGAGAGTCAGCCCCAGCCTTCAGATTCACAAAGGCAAACTCAGATCTCTTCATCCCTTTAGACAATGTGAAAACTAATTTGGGCATTTAAAAATAATCCAGATAAAATCAAGCCTATCCTAATCCTTCATCCAATGAGACATTTGATGTATTTGAAAGTTTATGTCATCTTTTAAAATCACTGTGGCTCACTTGTAAAGTCTGAAATCATCACATCCATAATAAATCCCTTCATGGAAGTTCAGTTTCTTGGAATTAAATTAGAATATGAGGTATCTGTATAGACAGATACACAAAATAGGCAGGCTGGCTTACAGTGATGTGTACTGTCTGTAAGGGGATACATCAGTGGTTCCCCATAAAAAAAAAAAAACCTTTCTGTAACTATGGCATGCATTAAATGATACTTTTTAATGCATTTTTTTTCTTCTCCAGTAAGACAGAGTGATTTCCCTGGATATCACACTTGCCTGAGCCAAAGCCCATGGGTTGTATTGTCATCTGTGTCACTGTAAATATTTCTGTTAGAGCTCTTTCTGAGGTTTCTTCCTCCAAGCTGACATGATCAAAAGCAACAAATACAACATGTCTTCTGTTTACTTCCTTGCTTACAGGTGGTCTGTCTCCTGAAACATATCTTACAAGCATGATGTCTATGGACTAGAGGACATCATCTTTAGATTCATTAAGAAATGCATTTATATTATAAATTAGTCCTATGCTAGATTAGACTACAGATCTTTCTGTTAAAGGTAAACCATTCACTTTTCCATTTTACTTTATACAATACATTATATTTTCTGAGATTTGATAGATCACCCAAAGCCACAGATACTCACATCAACCCTCAAACAAGTCTTCATCGTTCCTTGGAATTCTACTTTTTCCCAAGAAAAAAGCCAAACCAATAATTTTTGCCTACTGTGTTCAACTATGTTTAAACTATTGATTAGCCAAAAGGTTTATATGGTTAAGATTCCACTAGATGTGAAGCAGCTCCTGATGACACCAGGTACCACTGTCTAGAGTGATGCTGGCTCTGTTCACCTTTTTCACCCAGGAAGAGAAAATAACCCCCTCCAAGAGACAGTGCTACTCAGTTGGAAAGATTTCCATCAGACACAGTTAGCAGAGATTTGGCAGGGGCCCTTGTTGGTACAGTCCCCTCTTCAGGAGCTCTCTTGGGCTTGTGTTGAGGCCCTTTGGGGTCCTCCATCACACTCCCCCATCGTTGAGGGCTCCCCACCCCTCTGCTCCAGCTCCACCGGGTGACACTGTTTATCCTCTGTCTTCTTTTCCCTTCTGCCAGAGCTCCACCGGGTGACACTGTCTGTCCTCTGTCTTCTTCCACCTAGGCTTGTATCCAGCATCTGAGAACATTCTGCTGACTGAGTTTCATCTGCACATCGACAGGGGATTTATGGATGCTTCTGCATGGCTTCCTGGCTGTACCAGCTCTGGTTTCCCAGTCAGCATCTTCTTCTTCTTGACTGTGGATGGCAAGAGAAGCCAGTCAGCAAGGCTTTTCCCTTTTCAGCTGTTTCCCAGCAAAAGAAACATTAGCATGTCAGACTGCCAGACAACACACCACAGAGATTCTCCCACATATTGCTTCTTTCTTCCTTTTTTCACATCAAGAGTAAAGAGGTGGGTGACAGATTTCCAGTGGAGGAGGGGGGAAATTATGCTGAGCACTGCTACTGTGACCTCTCTGCCTTTTACACTTGAGCGGGAAGGGGCCCTGCAGTGAGGCACTAAAACCAACAGCCTATTCACAAAGCCTGTAGGTAATTAGTCATTAAAAAATAAAATTAAAAAAAAAAAGAAAAATAATTGCAATCTGCCAAGAGAGGAGAGACAGCTTTAAAAGGCTATACCTTTATAGCCATAAATCGCTAAAGAAGAAGAATTACAGGATAATGTACAAAGGGTCAATGCAATAAAAGCAGTGGAAGAGACACCTGAGTTTCCTTGAAGTCACCAGGGAGGCACCTGTGCCCGGTGTGCTTGCTGCATATACATGTAGCTGGATAATTGCTTGGTTAGGAACTGAAATAGCAGCGTGTGGGCATCATCCAAAGGAGCAAGCAGACATACAGAAAAAAAAAATCACCAGTCCAGCCTTGGGCAAAGTTTCACTGCATGCAGAGTAGATCAACAATTTATTTCTGAAATTTACACTTTGTAAAGCATAAATAAGCAGGGAGGATCAGCGTGCACTCCAGCAATGTACATACCCTCTGACAGACACTGTGTTTGGCTCACTCTAATGAGGGCAGCCCCAGAGAAAAGACTACCTTGTTTCTGCAGGAGCTGTGTGCTCTCATGTTCCTTTTTTTTTAGCACACAGCTCGATTAATCTGAAGGTTAACTTAATTAAGTAAAGCTCACCTCCTTATCAGGCTCTTCTAGACTTTAACAGCACACCAGGTACTGTGAGGCCATTCATTAGGCCTTACAACGTGCCTCTCAGCTAGGTAAATATGTGCTAATTGCATTTCACCGATGGGTTCAGAAAAAGGCAGAACAGTTAAGCCCAAAGTCTTGAACGTCTGGCCTTGGAAGTTGTGCAGGAACCCCAAGGAAAATCCGGGTCAGGGAATGAATTCTGCAGCACCTGTGGGACAATGGGAGCCAGACAGAGGAGGAGAAGGTGACCAGAATGACCAGAAATGAATCCTCGTACAAAACACCAACTGGTGTGCTGCTCCAAGCTTGTGGTGTGCTCCCAAGGCTCTTGGGGATGAGGCTGACTGCAGAAAAGCACAGCCACGCTGCCCTGCGGCTGGGAGGCCCCAGGGAGCCAAGGGCTCTGGGATACTGTGATAATATGTATTGTTTCTGATCCATTTTAAGGTCTTGCTTTCCTCTTAGAAAAAAAGGAGAGCTCACACCCATCAGCATGTGTCACCTCTGGCAGGGTGGTCACAGTGCAAAGCCCCATGGAAACCCTATGTGCGAGCACGACCTGTGTCACCTGCATGCAGTGAGGAAACCAAGTGACAACAGGCCTGTGCCTCTCTTGCATGTCAGTGTTGGTGACAGTGCAACATGGAGCCCAGGGCAGGGATGAATGCGTGTGAACACTGGAGACTGGGGAACCATCTCTTGTTCTTACATGGTGAAGAAGGGAGCTTGTCCTACAATCATATATACTGCAGCAAAAAAAAACCCTGAAAGAACTGGACAAGGTCACCAAAAGAAAAAACAAATCTGAAAGAGGGTTTTCAAGGCATCCTGCCTTGAATCCATGTCCTAGTTACAGGCTTTCTGACTGTCTGCACATTCCTTACCTCCATTTTTCTTTTCCTATAAAAGACAAATGTAATGTTTATTATTGCAAGGAGTGTGATGCCATAATCAGGTTAAGAAAACAACTGACTGAATGCTGACGTATATTACTAAAAAACTTAATTCTGAAAAGCTTCATTTGCTCATCGGGGACACTTGTCTTGTTTACAATGTCACTTCTGTTACACGTATTTTTAAGGACAAATACTTCTGGGAATGAGAAGAGCCTGACAGTCTTATGAATTTGGCATGCAAATTTGCCAGGCAAAATCAGCCTTTGTTCCTTCCCTATCGGTACTAGAAGAAAGAACGTGCATTGGTCTTGTTTGAAGAAAGAAAGAAACAAGAGAAAGAGAAACATGGAGAGAGGAAGGAGAAGGGAAACATGTGGACCTAGAGCAGCATGAGGAGTTAGCAGCAGAGGTGAGAAGAGCTGTTTGTACATCACTAGGACACTGATAGCATTACGCCAGTTCTGCACCTGCCTTGAAAATACATTCCTTGGTGCTGCTTAATTACTGCGGTTGCTGAAGTTTCCAAGACAAAAACATCTCCTACTAACCCTATTTTCATCTTCTCTTCAGCATTTTCAAAAATGCAACACCTCCCACCTCAGCCAAACCAGTCATATTAACCTTTTTCCAGCTTACTTCAGCTCTTCCTCAGGAATTTTAATACTGATTTACATGAATCAAAGTGGTTGCTTTCAAAGCTGATTTTCCCCATATGCTGCTGCTTTGGAGGCATCGTCAGAAGCTGATTAGGATTTTCCCTTTCACACACTAGAACTGAATCCATGTTTTAAGGACCCCTTTCTCTCACTGTCATGCTCATATTTACCTCATTTTTAAACAAGAAAACATTTATTTTGAATAAATGAAATTTGTGGTAGTCCCAACCTCTCCAGATTTATCCTAGAGGAATAGATACATGCACCTTGACACAGGAGATCAGCAGCCAATAATTGTGGAAGTGAAAGTGTCTCTTCACTGCCTCACCTTGAGAGGTCTTGGGCACACATGGATTTGCAGCTCTAAGGAGGCTCTCCAATCCTAGCCATTTATGAGGGCCTTTAGATGATCTCCATTTCAGTACCTCTGCCCTCAAATTAAATCATGTCTATTGGGCAGCCTAACACAAGTAGCAGAGCTCTGCATGGTGTGCTGACTCTTTTTCTAAACCAGAGCCTTTGGCATGTGAGGTCTCATTCAGCCAACAACATAGTAGAGGTCAATGATTCAAAAGTGTCCTCTCTAAAACAAGGACCCATTTTACTGGCAAATCACCAGCAGCGAGAGATTAAGTTAAGACTGCAAATAACGAAAGCATGACAAAAGCATGTGCTTTCTCCACTTGATCCCTTTATTATGTTTCCTGGTATAAAAACTATAGCCTGCCTTCTTCCAGCATTGTCCTTATTTATAGAAGAGCTAGAGTTCTCCTCTGAATTTTGAGAGGCTGCCTTTGCAGTAAAGAGCCAGAGGGGTTTATGCAGACCTCTCCTGGCTCACTGAAAAGGTCAGGAGGAGAGGTCTGCATAAATCCATGTGGCTCAGGGTGGTATGCCAGCAAACTGGAGCTGAGAAGTACATGCTGAGGTAGTCCTGTAAACAATCCTATAAAGCAAAACAAAACAGAAGCAGAGCTGGAGTCACTTTGTTGAAAGAAGTGTAAGTGGAAATATTTGCCAAGCTCTGGGACTGCCAAACCCACAAATGATTTGAGACTCCCTCCCACTTCAGGGCTTGGAAAATGTATTCTGTGTTAAGAGCTACATGTGCTCCTAGAAGCCCATAGTTTAGCCTAAAAGTCAGTCTGATTAATTCATACACAGGCTGGATGGGAGCAACAGAATAGAGATGGGGAAAAAAGAAACTAATTAAAGCAAAATACACTTGAGAGTTCTGTGGTGGTGGAGATACTGGGTGCTATTAACAGTCAGTGGGATTGATACTGGGGCACCTTTAGAAAAGTCAGCAGATAATAAGAAGCAGCATTAAGAACAAATTGAGGTGGGTAAAATTTACTGCTGTCTCCACTGAGACTGTAAATGGAAAACTTGGAGAGAGCTGGTGAGAATACTAAAAGAGGCCAAACAAACAAATTCTACTAGAACCAGCAGAGTGGTTTTAAATCATATCCTTTAATAATCTACCATTCGCATTACCGTAACATGTCATTGCATTATTCTGGTCTGCAAACAATTGTTGAGTTCCCAACTTCTGCTGCTGGAAAAAATGATGACCTGGGGGGAGGAATTTTTGTAGTAAATACCTCAGCATGAATAATAAGATGAGGTTATTTAAGCGACTGCTCCTTGAAAAATTAGCCTAACTTCCTAATAACTGTACTACATAGCTTAAAGAAATCTAATTTTATCTCTGCCTCCCACACAGTAAATCTCCCTATCACATTCTTTCCTTGCTTCATTGCTATTTCTTTGCTTAATAATCACCTACTTAAAAGATCGGGGATAATGTTAATAATGGGCAAATTAGATACACAGGAAAACAATGCTTTCTGTACTTTCAGAGATACCCAGCATGACTGTCATTAAACCAAAACCAAGGCTTGAGGAGGGAGCACAGAATCCTAGGCAGGCAGCAGTGGAACAGGGACTGGCTAACTTAGTGTTGAGCAGACAACATTAGCCAGCATTGCAATGCTGAAATATTTAACAACGGGAGCAGCTCTCCCCTTCAGCATTTTCTCCCATAAACTAATTAGGCTATAATATTATGAGCACTTCCTTTGAGGCTAGGCTTTCCTCTTAGCATGACTCTTGGCGGGCTGGGCAAAGCTGGGTTATTGCTGTGATGAAAAAACTGGCACTACATTTTGCCTCAGTCTCCTTTATTATTTTTTTCAAAGTTCTATACAAAGCCACTCACATGCCCAATGGCTCAATCTCACTTCCAATTAAGTCAATGATAAAACTCACATTGACTTAAATGGGAGCAGGTTTGCATCCCAAAGGCTAACAGTCAAGGCTTTTAACAGTCAGACTACTAATGGGGAAAGTAGAAAGAGTTAGAAAATGTCATCATCTTCTCTTTTCTTAGGAGCAGTAATTCAAAGTGAATAGAGTAGGCATGTTCAATTCGAAATTATTTTCAGGGAGAAAAAATACGTGGTGATTCTATTTATAATGCGGTGATTCAGCTCTTCTTATAATACGTGTGGATGGCTCCACGGCAGAGAAGAAGGCAGCACATAAGAATTATTGACTATCCCTTTAAATAGTCTGCAAGGACTTTCTTAGCCCTTACTATATTCAGCCCTTACTATATCACCTAGCCTGTGCACTGCTAATAAAAGGTTTTGGCCAATTAACTTGGTTATATTGGAGTCCACTGCTGAAAAAAGAGCAAAAGACCTGGAGCGCCCCAGATGCTTCCTCAGCACTGGCTTCTGCTATGGACAGAGACCATATGGGGCCAAGGAAAAAGATAACATTTTCTTTTTATGACATTGGCACAATTAAGCAAAAGGAAGACATTAGATTAACAATGGCCGCATTAATGTTAATTTTCTTGCTTGAACAAACATACTTTTGGAGGAGGAAGGGTAATCCATAAGTAAAAAAGTCTTTGAAGACAGCCGGGCAGAGACGCCCAGCATTTAAATTTCCCATTAACCTCTCAAAGGCAGATAATTCCACTCAACCCCCCTCAGTGTGATTCCCACTCCTCACAGAGAGTACAGGCCCTCTGGGAGCACTGGTTTAGGTGGTGATACCAATGTCTCACCCTTTCTCTCTTCTCCCCTATCCTGCAGAGGAGGAGGGACGCAGGTTGCAGCGTGACTAAACTGCAGTCCCCAGCACACAGGGGCTTCTGCCGGCAGGGAGCGATAAAGGAGGAGATTGCCACCAGGTCAGCCTGCTGCAGTGAGTCAGTCCTTGATGGAGAGTCAGCTCAATTCCAGCATGCGCGCAGCTGGACAGCTGCCACGGGAACCCTGCAGCTCCCTGCCTGGCACTGCCCCAGTACACACAGTGGAGGCATTCTGGGGAGGATGACACCATGGAAAGTTTGGAACCTTCTGCCAGCTGGATTTGGTGTTTCTTTAGGATGCCCATGACAGCCACAGTTTTAACTGCACACCGTGTGTGGGAACAGGGAAGCCTGGCCTGCCCTGCCACAGTGTTGAAAGTATTTTCTCATTATTCTGGGTATTGTTTGTTTGTCAGCTGGTGGATGTGTTCCACCTGTAGTTATGTCTTTCATCACAGTGCCTCTTCTACTCCTTGCTTTTCCCCTGCAAGCAGAGTAGAAGGAAATGTGTTTGCCTTTTGGCATGTTTATTATCAAATTCAAACAGAAAACACTGAACTGTAGCACTGCCTGAGTAACCTGGTGTGATACACCCACGCAGAGGGGAGAGGTAAAGAGAACAGCTTTTGTGAATGACATTCAGGTTCAGCTTACAGATTTGCAACTCTTTTGAAAGACTGAAATGACTCCTGCAGCAAAGACAGTGAACAAAGTTTCATGACCCATTACTTTACAGGGAAGCCAGGTGGCTCAGCCAGAATTTGATGGAGTTGCTCTGGAGGCGCACATGGGAAACAGGCGTCGCTGACATCGGCTCCCAAACGTTTGCACCTCTTCTCTCCCCATCCCATGATCTGGAGAGTACACCTGCACACACCCACACATGCTCTGTTTTTGTCTCCTTTTCTGCACCACTCTCCATTTCAAGCCTTTTTTGATTGTCATGGCTTCAAAATTCAAAATAGTCCCAGCCGCCTTCTGCAAATAAAGCAGAGATTGTGGCTTTGCATTTCTGCGTCAAATGCTGAGGGCCAATGGCATTCCAGACGTCCATAAAGTTGAAACAGTAGGTCAGTACAAGTACACACTGCAAAATCTCCTGGAAGAGGAGGCAATGCAGTCCTGCAGGATGTGAGTCTGGATCTCCTCCTCTTCCTCTCTCCCTCCCTAGTGCCTGAGTCTTTCTCCTTCCCTCCAAGCGTCCTTAGAGCAGAATGACTGACGCTGGTGGCCTTTGCCCACTCACATGCTGCCCTATTGGGATACCTTAATCTCAGCCTGATTCCATCCTGCTCCAGCTACACCACATAACCTATAGACCCCCTCTGGGTCCATACAGCTCAGAGCTCTTCCCAGCGCAGTGATGATGAGGAAAAATACCAATGGCATTGTGCAGAAAATCTCACTTCTCCCTTCTGCTGCTGGCTCCACCAGCAGTTTCTTTCTCTTTGGAGAGCAGAATCAAGGGAGAAAAAGCATCAGAAGTGAAGTGGGGCCAGACAGGAGCCTGTGCTTGAGGTGAGAGCATCCAGCGATTGGCACAGCCTGGTACCGAGTGCATGAAGATCAGCAATGCTGCCACAGTGTCACTGTGTCAGCCAGGAGCAGGATGCATGAGGGTTCAGGACACGGCCTGTACTGCCACAAAAGCCCCTCTGCCTTTAAAAAGCTAGACAACTTTGAAAAATGTCCTCCCACAGCTAACTCGCTTTGCAGGCTAGTGTGAAGAGGGAAAAAAGGCCCTCCTCATTTTCCTGCTGCCACAGGCACCAATCACTCACCCCATCACTCCCACTGGGATTCTGCATCAACCCTCTGTCGGATTTACAGGATTGCTCTCGCAGATCTTGCCTTGCTCCCTTCCTTTGTCTGCAGGGAGGAGGCATGTACCCACAAGTGGCCTGCCTTGCCTGGCCTGGATGCATTCAAGGAGCACCACATGATTTCCATGCCTCTTTGGTGAGGCTTAATTTACAGGGACAATCTCTTTTCTGACTACTGCAAGTTCACCTAAGGCTCTTAATGGATGTTTCCCCTGAATCATGACTACTGATAAACATTCTTCATTAAAGTACTAAATTAATCTCTGCTGAATATATGTGATGCAGCCTGAAGCCCACCTCAATCTCCATTAGCTACATTGTTCTCGCAGCTGAGAGAAATAAGATTTATTTTAGTCAGTAAAGTGAACAAACACCACCTGTGAACCACTCAGGAAGCTGACCTGAGCTAGAAGGTGACATTTTTACTGTTCCTTTTTGACTATAACGAAGGCTAATGGTGCATGGATTATTATGTTTCCAGCAAAGCTGCCTTTTTCAGTTGAAAATGAGGTTTTTGTCAATTAAATACTCAGTGAATCAAAGACATGTAGACCATACATATGATAATTCAATTTAAAAATACTGAAAGGAGCTTTAAAGAATGGCACTGTAAATGACAGGTAAGATTTTTTTCTGGTTTGAGTGAATTGCCACTTTTGTTCTCATGCTCTATATAGTGATCACAGACTGATTCAGCCTGCAAATATAAACAGGCTCCTTTGCTTTCCAGGAAAGTCACTGGCTAAAGTAACTTACACAGTGCCAGTGTTTTACAGATAAACAGGCTAAGTCAGTTCCTTATCATGTCAGTATGGAGCTCTGACAATCACTAAGTTCCATGTTTCGAAGACAGATGGAGAAACTCTTTCAGAGAACTGCATGAGACTTTCAAATCATAAGCAGAGCTCAAATGAAGACAAGGGTGCCTCTTTATTACCTCTCTTTTTCACAGTAAGTGCAACTCCTGGAAAGTTCAGAGCCTGCATGGATGTTGCAAAGCAGGTTTCTGCCAGCAAAGTCAAACAGTACGTGCCAAGGAGACAATGCCTTCCCACTTTGTCCTTCAAGATGTACTGTGCTGGATTTCCTGCACATGGATGACAGTTAAAAATAAATTCAAGAATTATGTACTAGACCTTGCATTTTGCTACATCCTCTGTCCTGGGACTGTCTGAGGGTGTCTGAGCCTTGACAGAGCTTAATGACTTTAGCACTCATTAAATCAGAGAGGGCTGAGAGTATTCAGAGAAGGGGGAGGAGGAGAACAGGAAGCAGAGAACAGATGAAATCACAGAAGTTTCAGACATGGATATAATAGGA
This sequence comes from Leptocoma aspasia, assembly GCA_013399835.1. NCBI lineage: Eukaryota > Metazoa > Chordata > Aves > Passeriformes > Nectariniidae > Leptocoma > Leptocoma aspasia. The sequence continues at coordinate 97,816 of VXAX01002321.1, read as the reverse complement.
TAGGATAGGATAGGATAGGACAAAATAAACCTTTAGGTTTTATGTTCCTCACTGGGTCTCCTTCTCTCACACTGCCTGAGAACACAAGATGAAATCAGAGCCATATGGGGAGAACTGGGATAATCCTGTTGATTTGTGTTAATCTGTGCAAGAAGTCAGACCAGACAGAAATCACTGTGCAGAGATTCAGAACCCGAAGGATGGATAAACATCATGTGGAGGAGAGGAGAGGAGAGGAGAGGCTTTTAAAAGAGGTACTTTAGGTCTAGTTCAGGACTAACAAGTCTTGTGAANGAAGGGGGAGGAGGAGAACAGGAAGCAGAGAACAGATGAAATCACAGAAGTTTCAGACATGGATATAATAGGATAGGATAGGATAGGATAGGACAAAATAAACCTTTAGGTTTTATGTTCCTCACTGGGTCTCCTTCTCTCACACTGCCTGAGAACACAAGATGAAATCAGAGCCATATGGGGAGAACTGGGATAATCCTGTTGATTTGTGTTAATCTGTGCAAGAAGTCAGACCAGACAGAAATCACTGTGCAGAGATTCAGAACCCGAAGGATGGATAAACATCATGTGGAGGAGAGGAGAGGAGAGGAGAGGAGAGGAGAGGAGAGGCTTTTAAAAGAGGTACTTTAGGTCTAGTTCAGGACTAACAAGTCTTGTGAAGCAGATAAATTATAGACAGTAAGATTAATGCCGTAGTGATTATTGCTGTCAAAGGCACCGAACTCCTTCAGATTCCCTGGAAAATCCCTGCACTGCTGCATGTTGCACTGATGGAACTGAGAACGGGCTCTGACTAGTACAGGAAGAAATAGCTCCCACCATTTTCATGCTTTATCCATGGTTTCCATAGCAGATTTGGCAACATCTCAAAGCTTCCTCAGCCCTATACCTATTATCAGTTACGTTATGTTACAGTGCTGCATTTTAATTGCTGGTTTTTCTGAGACAGAGGGAGCTGAATCTAAATATATCTCAAGCGCCAGCAGTGATATTTAGCACAGCTACTGTAATCAAGCATTCAGCCACCGCCAACAAATAAAACCTCTCACTTGAGCAAATAGGTTCTCTGAAAAACCTGAATGTTTGACAAAATTTCTTTTTCTGTTATTTTAATATCATTAGGAGGCCTCAGCTTTCTTGATTGGCAGGGTGTGCATGTAAACTGCCAAGAAATTACCCATTTTCGATCACAGCTCTTTTCCTTTTCTGAATGCAGACATTGACAGCTCTAACAAAGATGCTCAGCAAGGAAGCTTTTTCTCCAGTAAGGGAAATGAAATATTGCTGAGTTAAAACCACTAATTGCAGTTTATAATAACAATACTTCCTGGGGGAAAAAAATTAAACTATACTTAACTGCTGGTTTTTTTTTTCTTTAAACTAGGGGTTTGGCTACAGTCTGGTGGCTAACTACTTGTAAAACTCTACTCAACTGGTACAGTCTAGCTGGCAGATTCCAGAGCAAAAAACTACACCTCTCCCACAGTATAGGCATATTTTTCTGTCAAACCATTTGCTTTGTAATTCAAGTGCAAAACGTAATGTATGCAATAGGAAGGAAAGTATTTGAATAAAGATCACTGAAAAGACCCTGAAGTACATCCTTCATTTTGAGTATTTTAAGGAGCTCTTGGAATTTTTGCAAGCCTATATGGGATATTTTAGAAAGGGAAAAAACGCTAGGTAAAATGCTTAGGCTGTAGTAAACTTTGCAATTGCAGAAATTTACACACAGAGTTCTGTTCTTCTATCCCAGTGCATGAATTCCTGTTCTCTCCCAAAGTGCTGACACCTCCAAGGTCTTCCACTGGGACAGGAAAGTTTTTCTCACCCCTTTTCCCCTCAGAAAATGTCCAAACATGACTTGTATTCAAGACCACTGAAAAATGGAGCTTCTCTAGCAAAATTTTTCAATATTATCAGATTTTATCCTTCAGGACTGAAAGAAGTGCTGGAGACAGAGACATGTACACACAGAGATGCAACAGCTGGGCTTTTCAATGCAGTGGGAATCAATGGGATAATAGATGGCATTGGACTGTTGGTCTCTTGTGGGTTATTTTGTTAATTCATTCTGCTGACTTGCACCAAAGCTCAGGAGATCAAACAGAAAAGTATAAATTGCATTGAAAAGTCAGCCAGTGACCCAGGAGGCCACTTTCTTAATGAAAGCACTCTCTCTCATTTAAATGATCACTACACAAAGTGTGCAGGAAACACTGAGCCTAATCAGAGAAGTGAAGGCGAGAATATTTATTTACCTTTCTTAAAAGTACCTTTTTTTTTTTCCCCTGAGAAATAGTAATCCAAAATGGAGTACAAAAATAGAGTATTTGGCTGGTAAGGCAGTCTTCAAAAACTCTGTCTTGTGATGACCCAAGGTTTAGCTCTTGCTATTCTTAACTCCTTGATCAGAGCTTTGTTTTGTGTGTCTTGCCACTGAAATCAATAGAGAATGGGGCAAAGTCTGACTGATCAGAGACAGTCTGGAAACATATTCTAAATTATTCAGCTTTTACACCAAAATCTAAACGTGTCTGCTGACACATGAGGAGACATGTCTTTGCAGCTTCCTAAAAGATGTTAAAATGGAAGGACTGGAACACAAATATTTTAATCACTCTTATTATGTTATTTTAACAACTCAAAATACAAATCCATAATCCTTTTCTGAGTATTTCAGTATTTCAATATATTTGAAACATTATATCCCAGTGTATCCAATATAATGCATCATTAAAAAGGAAGATTTCAATTGAGTACACTTTCTTGGATGGGACAAAAAGGCATGCAAAGTTTTAAACAAGTGGCAAAGTTAAGCCAAAACAGAGAAGTTGTATTGCAGCTCTTACCCAAGACAAGGCAGACTATGAAGTCAGCTGCTGAAAAAAGTGAAAAATTTGTCCCAGTGTGAAACAAAAGGTTCAGTGCTAATCACAGGCATGCTCTCTGCTTAAAACATGTGGGGATACTTATTCTAGTTCTATTTCTATGGAAAGCTCATACCTACAGCTGCTGAAGTACAGATATAAAACAGCTGAGTTTCAAAAGGACAGGTTATGAGATAATTGCAAACTGTTTAGTGTTTAATTCAGCGATCCTAGTCAAATTTGCAGAAAAAAACCCCAAAAATAGCAATACCAGTGGCATTGCAAGTACAGTAACTTTTACTGATTTTACCTGATTCAGAACTTTCAATCTGCATTCAAGATCAGACAGAAATCTGACTTCTCCTCTGGATCTAGGAGAAAGCTTCAAAGGCTAATGCCAAGGATCACATTCCTGAGTCTGCTTCTTTAGATGTTCAGTGAAGTCCCACGCCTGTCTCGTCTCTCACTTTCTCTTTACATCTCTTTCACGCTGGTTTCTTCTCCTTATCTCAGACTCTGCTGAAAAGATGTGCCCCTCTGGCTGCAACACAAGACACGAGGGTTCAGAAAAGCTCCCATGTCCTGTGTTGTAGCCGGAGGTCTCACAATAGTTTAGAGCAAACCCTCTGGTGTGCAGGCTCCTTTCGCAGGCAAAGCTCTTTTCCTGCACTTTTGAATTCAACCTATGTCAGTCTGTGAAAGAAAGGTGGAGAAGAATGGAAATCAGGTGCACAGATAACACTGTGTGCTGTTGGTACTGTTAACACAGCAAATGGAAAAAGCACCCGAGTAGCTGCCAGCCTGGGGCAGAAAAGCCAAGTTCTGGCCTGGATCTAAAGCTGCCTTTTAGTTGACCTCAGCAAAGACACGCCAGCTCACAGCAGTTGGAATCAGCCCTACTGACTTTGCAGCATGATCTCCAGATCTTGACGGCTGAAAGCCTTTCTTTGGCAACTTTGCCAGCACCTGTTCTTTCAACAGTAGATAAACCTAAGCAAATAATTAGCAACTAATCATGTAAAAACAAATGCTACCTTTTGTTTCTTGTTTGCAAATTGTCCTCACACGGATCACAACATTTCCAAATTTGTTATGCACAATTATTTATTAATGCCTTCATAATTAATAATTCCAGGTCTGCAGATCACTCACAAGGAGTTGTGAATATTTGCAAATCACACTGCATTTCTAAATTATATAAGCCATGTAAAACTTATTCCTGATGAGGTTAGTTGTCTAATTAACTAACTGACACTGTGGATATGCAGCTCAAGAAACCACTTTTGGTGAACATCCAAACTTATGAATTTAAAGGGGGCATTGCTGATAACAGTTTCTGCTAATAAAGCTCTGTTCCAAATATCCACAGAAAACAGCCTCTTGAAATGGTTCAAAGAGTTAAATTGAAATTCACTTGTGAATACAAGCAGATATTCACAGGACAGCATGTTTTTTTACTGTTTGCTCAACTCAAGTCATAAATTAATGCTAACAAAAAATATTCAGAGCTGTTGTTGAATTTCTTATGAGCACAGTATTTACTTCTATGTGTTCTTTTCCCTGTGGACTTACATTTTGTTCCCAACTGAAATAGTTTGAAAAGCAGATCTTGAAAATATACTTATGTATATATCCATATCTATATCTATATCTGCATCTATATCTATGTGTGTGTGTCAATCCAGTACAATGTATTGCTATGCATTATAATAAAGATCAGCGCTTTGAAGCCAGGTGCAGAAGACAACATTATTGCTATCTCAATTCAAAAAATCTTTGGCAGATTTATTGGTTTTTTGTCTCTGACTCTCCACATATTACTTTTATGCTGTTGCTACTTTGTTTGGTACTTTTGCTTCTCCAAATAAACTCGAAGAAGCGGGCGAGGAAATGAAGTGTATTTAGCTGCTATTTTTATGAAGATGACCAACTAAATGCCTGTTGAGGCACTCTGTTGATAAGTACTCACATTAACAGAATTAAGCAAATTACATAAGCTGTTTGCTCTAAAATGTCAAACTTCTGTTCAAAAGATTTTATTTTTTTAAGCTTTCCTATCTACTTCAAATAAAAGTATAAAAGTCACAGCTATCAGTTTGTTCATTTCCAGATTTATCTCGCATGGAATAAAGTACAGTTCAACTGGTCAGACCTCAGATTAGGCAAAGGACAAAGCTATTAATTAAAAGGTCTTTCCCTAGGAGGGCATCAAAAGGAATGCCATCAGTATTTTTGACAGTTACATGGCTCTTAAGGTTGCCTAATAATGAGTGCAACAACAGTTTTTAGCTATTAGTCTGCGACATGAAGAATCCTCAAATCTTTTCATGCATGTATTCTAAGATTTTTGCTACGAATTATATAGTTTATCTAGAAATTAGTTATTTCCCGCCACCTGCCTTTCATATCTCAGCTGCATAGTAAAAAAAAATACCCAACCATTTTTACATTCAGTGTGAAAAAAAATCATGTTAACCAAGCTCCATCTGTCTTACCAATTCCCTAAACTGTGCCTATATAGGCACTAAAAGGAAAGCAAAACACTGAGTACTAGAAACTTGGGACCCAGAATTAATCTGCTTTTTACAGAAAAAGTATGTTCAGATAAAACTAAATGATTCACTCCATCCCATTTCTACAGCAAGGAAATTCAAGGTTAGAGCTGAAATTGCATCCTTAAAGATTTGCTGATGCCCTGTGGAAAAAGCATGAAAATATTCTGAGTTAGAGAAGATTCTGCTTAATTATTCTGCACTTCCTCCTTTTGTGTCTCCTTGTTTTTGTTCACTGAAGGCATTTCTGAGAAGTTAGTCTGGGCCCACAAGGCTCTGTGGAAGGGTCTCATTGTCTGCTCTGTGTGACACCTCAGACAGGAAGCAGGATGTATTAGCAAGCAACCTGCTGTAAACAGAGCATCCTTTTACCTGTTTTATACCATCAACAAGAATAAGTTGATTTATGGATAAATGGGAAATCTGCTCATTCCTCAGGATTCATTTCCCTAGTCTGACAGTGCAATCATCTTTCACTCCACAGCTATAAACTTTGAGTCATGATTAATACTGATGGAATGGAGGCAGAGATTTGCAAATCACCTTTTGCCTGGTGTTTCACTCCCCTCTTCCCCAGTGTGAGAGGAAGTTGGAAGCTGCAGTGAATGATCATTGAAATGTGGCCTCTCAGCTAAGCTGACCAGAGTAATCCTCAGTGAGTCATTCAAGAACCATCACTGGCAGATATCATTAGCCAGACAGTCATTACTTCTGTGGTTTGCATAAGGAGCAAGAACATAATGTGTTCATATGACCTCAGAGGTGTCCAAGGGGTTCTTTCTCCAGGACGAGGAGATGCCATTCCATACCTAGTCGTCAAATCAAACCCCTGAACTGGAGGTCTGAGAGGAATTCTGAATTCCACCACCAGGCTCACATATAAAATTCGGCGGTGTGGCTAGACCCAAAGTGAGAAGAGAATTATTTTCTGGTTTCAGGAACACATTACAGTAATACTGAAGCCACAGAATATGAATTTGAACTCAAGCCAAGGTGATTTTTCCTCATCTTCAAGCCATTAAACATAAACTGGCGCTTTCGTTTGGATCTGGATACTGTCTTCTCTGTCGATTACTATCATTAGTTAAGAAATTTCTTGCCACAGTTGGAATCAATTTTTTTCCCAGCCTCCATGCCTTGTAACAATTTTTGAGTTTGTGACAAATACCCTTTAGTTCTAATTAAATTTCACATCTCTTCCACACCAATTCACCCTTTTCTTTGGAGAAGACAATTTTGCTGGGGCACACTAAAAATTTTGGTCATTTTATAGAAAAATAGATGCATGTGTTACAATTTACCTAACCATCATGAATTAATTTGCTGTTTAAAGTGACACTGTGCTAATTATATATCAGCACATTAATGTAGCTGCAGGCTGTAATAATTTCCCTTTGAATGAACAGTACGTGCTTCCAGCAAAGTCCTCAAGAACTGATTTGGAATTCAAGAAAGCAATAATCAATTCTCTTATTCTGCTACTTCAATATAAAGCAAAGAACTGGCTAACTTTGTTTTTAAGTAGATCAATCTCTATTTATTAGTAGTAAAATGATTTTGACAAACTCTGCCCTTTCATGAACACAAACCCTTGTGGTACTCAATAGGTACACGTCACCTCAGGCAGAATTTGGCCCTCAGTGATCTTAAGTGCTCCATTAGCCTCATCTTCTTCTGATCTGTATCCACAGGGGGTTTTCCTTCATTCCAGACTCCAAAGTCTGTAAGCGTGCAGCCTGGGACAAGGCCTCTGTGAGTTGTGCAGCAGTTCTGCTTTGACATGGTCATACAGAAGCATTTATCAGTGATGAGTGTTAAACTTTAACTAGCATAATTTGAGAGAGCAAAAGAAAGGAATTTACTTTTAAGTGTGGAAAGCTTTATATGATATTTTCTGAATTAAAGACCACAATTTAAAATAATCCTGTAAATTGAAAATCTATATCTGATGGGGCTGAAGAGGGGCTTCTAAACCTAAATGTCTTAAATATAGATTTTAAATCAATATGAGTAGTTTTGGAGCATTACTGTTCAAGGATTTTGTGCCACTGCTGTTAAAGTATTATTAATTCATGCTCTTATCTTTTTCATTTCATAAAGTGTATGAGAGTTTTCTTTCTGCAAGTCTATTAATGTAGGAACTATAATCCATCTTTTTCTATTTCGCCTTGGTATTGTCTCCCCAGATCAAAGTTAGATTATAACACAAGTGAATTTCATAAATTATTTTGAATGATTTTAGAGAAAAAGAAGGAAAGGAGAAAAAAATTCAGGTTAAAGTCAGAAATACATCACATATCACACAATTTACCAAGAAGCAGTCAAGGCAGCTTGAGATAATCTGCTGAAACTCAGCAATAAAAAGTTTGTTTAATTTCCAAAGATGGCAGATGTCAGAAAAAAATAGGCTGATGCAAAAATAAAGCCTCCAGAGTCTGGCAGTTCTGTTTGGATGTCAATAAAAGATAATGTAACCTGTCAAATTTGCAAGCATGTTTTATCCAACTATCATATTCTACTTCCACCACTCAAGCATTACCTTCCAAGAAACATCCGCATCTGCCTGATTATCCTAAAGTAATTCTGATGAAGAGAGCAGGCTGCAAATTAAAAGTGTCTTACTCTGACTAGTCTTCTCTATCTCCCCCCTCCCCAGTTTTTAATCCTTAATTTTTTACAGCTCAGCTAATTTTTTCTTGAAAGGTTAAGGAGTTAGCAATTATTTCAATGGCTCTTGCGGCTTTAGGCTAAGTGTCTCATCCGGCCTTTATTTTAAGGAGCTTCCCTTCATTCTTCATGCTCAATGTCTCTCTGTGAGTACTGAGATTATTCCAGAGTTATGGAGTAACTTGGAGCTACTCTGCCTGTTCCTAGCAGAGAATACAAACCATGGTATGGAGATGGCCTGTTGTGCTTCACACTCCTTTGAGCTGGAGTTGCATCACCAGACAAAATTCTAAAGGCTAGCTCTTGTTTTATGCTGATTTAGACATATTCTCTCTTGGGAAATATTTTTTTATCCCTATATCCACTATGAATTCTCCAAACATTTTGATTTGTCTTCTATTAGTCAGCCTTCACTTTCTTTCACCATCAGTTCATACATTGTGACTTTTGCAAAGTTTCAGAGGTTGCTTAACTTTTTCTATTATATATGTTCAGTTCTGGAAGGAGTCCCAAAAAGCGCACACCTCAACAAATCGAGCATTTATTTTGAGGTTTCTGCTGCCAGTCTTCTTCACTGAACTGAGAAAGTTCATATCATATCCCAGTGATATCTCCTCATGTTGTTATGCTTGATAGATTCAATCACCCTGGCCACTCACTGTGTTTCTGGAGAATCTGTCCAAATTCTGCATCAATCTCCAAAGAAAGCCTGAAAGTCTAAAGCTGTGTTGCTTGTTTTCCAGCTGCACGGCAAACATGCATAAAATGTATGAATCAATTACGATGACAGCTATTTCAGGAGCTCAGAGGGATGGAGCACTGGGTCAAGGTGAAAATGTTTGTGCCATGATTCTCTGGCATCAGTTCTTAGCAACCCCATCCTTGTGCAAGCATTCCCTCCTTAGGCAGAGCTAGTTTATGCTGTGAGGGGGCTGCAGTTCATTTTCTGGAAGCTTGGGTAGCACAGAGAAAACTCATCTCCACAGACAAAACCAAAACTGAGTCAGGCATTAATTCCTAAAGAAAAAGCGTGTTTTTCCCAAATAAAGGAAAAGAGAGTGGCACTTCCACCCAGCACAGAAGAAAACCCACTTTCACCATGGGATTGGCATCAGTTTGGGAGAAAGGCCATTGGCACAAGCTCTGTCTGGTCAAGCTGTCCTCCCACGGCCTGCACAGCCATGCTCTCCTTGCTGGATAGCCACTGGCACATGCCAGCACATCCTGCAGTAGGGATGCTGCGGCTTGCACAGTTCAGGCTCCTTTGCCTCCCTGTCCCTGTGGGGTAAGGATGCACAAGGAGACTGTCATGGTCATTATGACAGGCCATAATTTGTTTCCACTTCTTATTCAGCTGTGATTTGAGCTGTCCTTTTCCCACAGAAATGAGCTTGTGTAACAGCATTCGTGTCCTGCTTTGTGAACACTTAACATCACCTTTTCACTGCTTTTCAGGGTACCAATTTACAAAGTAGAGTTAGGCAGTTATTAAAAAGGACCTGATTAATTAAATGAAATAGCACCAAGGGAAGGCATGTGGACTGACATAAAAGTTTCATCTAGTGGCACCTTTCACAGATACAGTGACCTTCAGGCCGATGTCTTCATGGGCTGGAGACAGTGCCACTGAATGTTGCTTCCTGGAGACCTGAGCAGCTATTGCAGGTATTTTATGTCTGGGAGCCCTGTAGATAAGCCTCCCTGGCTTATCTACAGCTATATGGAAAGTGTGGGCCAGAACTGACAGTGAAAACAAGATTTTAAAGGTGGAACTGAACAGGCATCTGCTGATGTGTGTAAAAATCCTTGGCAGGTTTAGAGCTGGTGTCCAGAGGGCACCAGAAAATAGGGTTGGACACAGCGTGACTGGTGTGTCACACTGACACAGAAATGAGCCTCCCAGACAGCATCAGGCACGCACAGCATTTGCCACATAGCTCCTCCCAGCCAGCCTATGGAAAGCCTGTAACTTCAACTTTGCAGAAACTGATTTACATATTTACTGTTAAGCCACCATCAGTGTTGTCTGAGGTATGTAACTGAAACATGCTGGAGAATGGAGCTGATGATGGATTTAGAGATGATCTAAATTTGCCAGTCTGTAGGTGGTTTTGTCCACTGCTACTTCCTTCCAGTACTAAGAACTGACTATTGCTTCCAGAATTAAACACTCTATATGAAGAAATTTTTCCCGCAGTGCAACTGACAGAAATTTGAAATGAAATAATAATAACGTACAGTCCACTTGCTGTCTAATGTATGTGTGGGATTGAATAGTACTTCACAATACATTCCCTTCTTACTGAATTACTCTAACTTCAAACTGAATTAAAGCACTTAGTTGTCACTTAGTCGTCACTACATCATTGAACTTTGATAGCTGGATGCATTCCAAAAGCTGGGACTGCAGCTGCTTTTCTTGCAGAAATCCACAAATAAGGCAAAAAGAGAAGATTTATTAAAAAAAAAAAAATAAAAAAGAAGGTTATTCCATTTTCTAAGCTCTGCTTCATTCACCAGTCTGGAAAGTACAATTAGGATGTGAAGCATGTATCAGGTGGAAACACCCCACCAGGTGGGGGTCTGCTGTGGATGTGTTCCCAGTCTCTTCCCCTGCAGTAGTACAGCTATAGCTCTGGCTGAAGCTGTGTGTTTAGCTGTGCACCAATCAATAAGAACAACACCCCTAACTTGTAACTTTTGCAAAACCATGCGGATACCTGCTACTGAATTCAGTGCAACAGCCCCTCACACTCTTAGCTCATGTCCCTCTGTCTTCCATTAGTACCAGCTATGCTGAATTGTGTGGGAACACACCAAACTATGGATTATGAACTATACTGCAACGTACCTATAGTGCATACCTGTAGATGCTTTAGCCATTTACTAAAGCATCTACACTGCTATTTGCTTTTGAATGGGTCCCACTATGCCATGCTGGTGAAGGAGCAAAGCAAGAACCTGCACTTGCCAAGTCTGGTGCTTGCCTGCACAGCACAGACTTCCTGCTCTTGTTGCATTTGCCTGGTAGCGAAGGAGGTAGGCAGACAGACAGCCTGACTAAACCAGCTACCACGGAATCATCCTGCTATGTTCTCTGTGTCTTCAATTACTCTTTAATTCAGGGAAAATGTTTTCCAAAGTCCTTCTGACTCTGAACAAGCATATGTATGTCCATTCCAGTTCTTACAAACATGAAAGACCACAAAAGATTATGTTACCATCCTGTCCACAAATGCCCTTCTACTACCCAGCCTCCACAGAGAACAAATGCTTTCACTTACGGAAGGAATAACATACAAGGCATTTTTTGAAGTTCAGACTATTGAAGTACAGTTTTTGAGCATTTCATATACTTCAATGACTATTCTTGCAGCTAACTGGAAAAGAAAAAGGACAGACGCCCAAAAATAGCAAGTAACTAATCTGAGGTCACGCACACTGTGGCTACAGCGTCTGGCAAGGGTAGGATGAAAGCTTAAATATTCTCAAAACTAAACATGTCTGCTGTACAGGGGTGAGCCTGAAAGCACATTAGCTGTTACAGCTGAGGAACACCCCCCAGAGCATGTGCCCTCACAAGACCAGCACATCAGTGCACAGCTTTCACTTCACAGCCTGCTCACACACATCCTCCACTGCCTGCCTCCAAGGCAGCCACTGCAAGGACGTGAGGGAGGAGGCAAAGCACATCACCCTTGCACCTACTCTGGACACAACCTCTTCAAAGGGCTCTACATATATCCAAGACACTGGACTTGAATATGATTTAATGCTTTCCCCATTTCCCCAGGGGCAAAGGTGCTTTAGGAAAACCACAAATTTTTTTGGGCGACTTTGGGGGCATCACGTTCAACACTGGAAATGAAATGAAGAGATAACAGAACAGAAGGCTCCCACAGATAGCTGTGGGGGTGAAAATGGGAAGAGGGAAACAGAAAACAAAATAACCAAGCATCTATACATTCCTTATAGGAATCATTTTGTAGTACAGCCTTTGGTTACTCCAGATGCCATTAGCCCTTCTGCAATGTTGTTCATAAAACGCAGTGTACAAAAAGTACTTTGGCTGGATTTTGTATTTAATTAAAATGGCTTAGATTGATCAGTAAAATTTACAGAGAGTGCGTGTGCCATCTGGGTAAAGTGTCTTTAAGTAAATCTAGATTAGAGTTTGTGGTCTGATTTTAATTCAAGTGAATAGTCTATAAATTAATTTAAATACAGTAAATGGTGACTAGAGCATGCTAAGGATACTTGGTCCAGTGTGAGTTGAGCTTCAGAAAAGATGCTGTCCAGGGATAGCAAACACAGCTGAGTTGAATGCCAAGGGACAGCAGGGAAGTTTTTGGTGGGACACGACATAAACTTAGAACTCTGAACAGTTTCTAAAGTCAGCCAGGTGAGAGGAGAGTGCTGGAGAAGGTTGAAAGGTATGCACATATGATAGACAGTGAGAGCCACTGTAGTTTTCAGCGTTTTTCAGTGAGATGTTTGCAGCAGTCTGGATCTCTGTGTGTGGGAAGCAGCATGAGAGGACCAATGCAGGTTGTGGTACGTATGGTACAGGAGGGGAATGTGGTGCTGAGAGCTGATCCTTGTGATGGAGCTGGTGGTGACCTACACTGGCTTCGTTTTTGCCAGCACTCCAGTGCTAAAATCCACTGAGCACCAACCTCCTGCCCGCGAAAGAATATGTGCTTAAATTATCTTTGAGGATTTGTGTATCCAATGGTACTACTGCTGTCATATGTCAATCCACCCAGAGAATTCTTCATCTTCAGCTTGGGAAATACTGATTAACAGAGGTGAGAGAAGGTGGAGGTGTAGAAAATTTGTAAAAGAATATATTTGTATATTAAAACAAAACAAAACAAAACCAAACCAAAAAACCAAAAAAAACCCCATAGTATTCAGTAAATTAATTTTCTGAGATTCTTGAGGAGAAGTTTATTTCTCCTTAAGAGGACAAAGACAGGTAGAATTAGCCCCTGTAGATGTTTTAGTAATCAGGCAGAGAGATTACCTTTGTAGTCCTGCATAAAAGAATGCAGGTAAAGGAGAAATTAACTTGTGGGGGATGGACGGTCGGTGATGGGACAAACCGAGGCGAGACGAGAGATCTCTGGAATCCAGGCTAGTCTTGGAGCATGAGGTTTATTGCATAATGTGTGGGTTTAGAGGCCCTGCTTGGAGCTGCCAGCACAGCTCGAGGCAGGACCGAGAGGTAGAGTAAGAGCAAAGAGCAGAAAAGGAAGAGTAAAGTAAGAGCATAAAAGTGAGAGTAAAGAGGAGGAGTAAGAGAGTAAGAGAGTGAAGTTCCCATTACAATGCATTAAATCTTCTTCTATACTGAATATTCTGATTTACACTAACCAATCTAGTACAAGATACAAATCCTATAGCATTTACATATAGCCTATAAGAATCACTACATTACCATACTATGTTATACTTTAAACCCTAAAATCTACTCTTTGGACCCCTCTTGCCAAGCTGGTAGGGTCTGCTCTGACCCTTGGACTCTTGGCAAAGAGAAGGGCTTTGTTTAATCAAAAGGGGATTACCTTCAGCTGGCCACACTATTGTTTCTCTCTTGTTCAGTAACAGAGGCTCAGCATCTTAGACATCAAAACTCGCCTTCAATTCTATTTCACTTGTATCTTTCATATTCTCAAGGTCTAAACAGTCATATTTATAAGGCTTTCCTATTTCATCCTTCCCAACATTAACTATTGAATAAAAACTTTTTCTGGTGTTCAAAAATTTTTCCTCTTGTAAATACTGTTTTTGTAGCTCAAATCTAGGTTAAAAAAAAAAAAAAAGCAATCTCTATCACTTCAGATTATGCTCATTTACAAAACATATACAGAGAACATGCTCTACAACAAATCTCTGTGTCTTGTTATAAGCAAGGAGGCATCAAAATCCATAGTAACAGCATTTATAAGAGAAAGATCAATATGGCATCTGGTATTTCAAAGGCAGAAAATGATTCTATTAAATGTCTGCTGGTAGAAAGGGCACTAACAAAATATCTAAAACCCATGGTGGGTTTTAGCCTCTCATGCTGGGCCATTGGATAAATCATAGGGAAACTGTCAGAAAATTCTTTGTAAAACATGCACTAAGACCTGCTTTACCTGCTTCAGATTGAAACAACAGCTGTCCAAGATAATATTGTGGCTCAAGACATCACTGACATCCTCCAATGTGCATCTTATCAGAGCATCTATGTTGTTACTGGGATGTGGGGGTAAAGCTTAAGATTTGGGGGGTTTTGCCTTAGCTGCCACTTTTCTAATATTGTCTGTGTATGTGTGTGTGTAACTAATTCAGTTGTGCTGCTGGAAAAACAATAAAAATAGTAACAGAGTGAAATACTCTGATTTTGATTCCCATTTTAGATATATAAAAGCAAAACCTAAGAAAGACTACAGGGGGTTAGACCAAAGGTCTGTCCACTCCTGCAGAGTATCCTGTTTTTACAGAATTTACATTAAGAGATCTCTGAGCACAGTTTTTGCTCCTGGGGCTGTTGACAATCTCTTGTTCTGGTGTTTCAACTAAAAAAACTCCACAAAGTAGGGCCACAAGTGGATGGTTATGGAATCATAAGAACAGGACAACCATATATTAAACTTGCTAATAATCTCTCTGCCTTTAATGATTTTAGCTCAGGACCTTATTTCTCTGAATGTGGGCTTTAAGTACATTGCAATGCTCAGTGGATTTATTTTCATGAGCTTCAGTCATCCCTTGTAAATTTTTAGAATCTACCATGTCCTTTGGTGAGGACTTTCACAAGTGACCTACCTGTCATGGGAAGAAGGGAACGAGACAGCCCCAGCCAGTGGGAAGTTACCGTGTCAGCCCACTGGCTGTCAGTGTTGTCATGTACTCTGCTGGGGACCCATAAATGGATCTACAGAGCAAAATAGTTCTGAAGTGTGGTGATGAAGCAGAAGTTGATGGATATTTGCAGAGGGCAGTCCCTCAGTCAGAGGAGAAAGCATGAAAGAGGCTGCTCAGGTGGCGTGTAGGAAGGACCAACCTAATGGGTTTCCTGGAGGGAGATGGTACTCATGGCAGCCTCAGACTTTCCCAGAATGTGGGGTTCTGTGAATATAGTACTGAAGAAGAGCTCAGAAGAACAATATAGAGTCAGACTTTATTTAAAATACAAGACAAGACAGATACCACTAGGCCAGGAAGAAGTCTAAAAAGTTGTACCTTTGTTCCTTAACCTTTATATAAATGATCAATCATACGGCTCCTTCATTCTTCACATGGAATGACTGCATTCAGGGAGGAGGTCAGACTAAAGCACCTGCTCCTCTCTTCCCCTTGGGACCTGTGTGAAGGCCCATATTGCTGCAATCAACTGACCCTTTTTTCAGTCAAATACAAATATGACTATTCACGAGACCTGTAAATAGTTTCAGCTTAAAGTAACACTCAGTGCTGAAGACAGTGACATTAAATCGAGCTAGAGACTGGATTTTTAGATGCATCTGAGACAAAAGCATAGCAACTGGTACAGGGCCTTGGGAATTTGTACATTGGTAGTAATTAATACCAGTCTTTAACCTGGGAGCTACAAGAGCTGGTGTTGTCTGAAGGCCTCCAGTGCTTGCTAATAAATCCAGGCTTTTATAAAAGGAACAGAGCAGTTATAGATAAAAGCAGTAGGATGGATGTGACAACCAGCAATTTTAACTTATCACCTTGTAGCTTTATTTTTGAAAGCTTTTACTTCCCACTGATTGCAGGCTTCCAATTTTGTGTTGTCATGTAATAAATTACAAAAATTATCTTTTTTTTTTCTTTTGGCATAGTTCTTCACAGACAAAGTGTAGAAAAAGCTTCTTTTTTTAACAAAATGAGTTAAGTATTGCTGCCATGGTGATCATAAGAAGAAATCAGCACCAAAAAGTAGCCTAGAAATCTAGATACAAATTTAAAATTCTCAGAAGCCAGGGTATTTTGGTTTAGTCTTTTCTAACATGAAGATTTTGCTGTGTGTATGAGAGGGATGGGGGTCATTTTGAAAAGCAGATCTTTAACCCTTTTCCTGCAAGCAGAGGACTGTCTAAATTAATGATATGTCTGAAGGAGATCTGAAGGATATCACAGCAGGGAAATGAACATCAGGGGTGTGAAGGAGAAGGCATCATCATCCCTGAGGTGGCTGTAAGAGTGGCACCACTGTGCTGACCACTTAAAAACTGTCCTGTTTGATCAGGAACTGCCCTGTTTAGCACTAGGGTAGTCTTGACTCTAACATTTATTAACATTCACTGCCACATTTACTGCTCACTGAATTCATATTCTAAATAAGTATTCTAGACCAAAAGGTCTACTTGTCTTCTTTCCTGGCAGTGCATATGCCTTGATCATAACCATCACAAAATGTCAGTAGTGGATGCAAAGAGAAATTGTGAAGCTAGTAAATATGTTTTCAATATTTAAGTAATTATCTCCTATGCATTACCCACAAGAAGAGGACAAAGGTGGTGTGGGTTAGTTAGAGTCTTAAAAGCACAAAGAATTTTAAAAAATGCTTTACTCAAACTTACAGTCTTTTTAGAGCAGATGTAAAAATAGGCTGTAAGCACCTGACTAAAAGGTAAAGTCTTTGCATCAGAAAAGGGTACTGAAATCAAAGATGTGAAGTTTTTGCTATTAATGTCCCCCTATGGCTGGCTTGAGAAGGGAGTCCAGGGATTGACAGCTCAACAGATCTCTTCCAGGGACACAGAGCTGGTCAATTCACACTGCTCTGCTCTATCATTTGAGCGGCATTTGAGATAGGTCACATTTTACAGTCAGTGACACTAAACCGTTTCATAGTAATCCATGTGCTATAAGTTAAAATATATTACTCAGAATATTTTAATCACCTAAAGTTCTGGGACCTCAAAGCACATATTAATTAATGCCTTTTTTAATTAGCTCTGCCTCAGAGAGAGGAAGAAGACAAAACTGTGCAGCCTTATTAGCACTACACTCCAGATCTGTAATTAAATCCGGAACACACAATATAATAAGCATAAGGACTTAAAGCAGTGGAATATTGGTCACCACCACAGCAGCCTCCCACTGTTACAACTTTCTTTTTTCTTAACATCATGCTTCTTTCTTCCAGTTTCCACATGGGAAAAGGCGAAAGACTTCTGTTCCTCACGGGCCAAATTCAGCTCTATTCTTGCAGTAACAACATCATCTTTTGTGGAATTATTCTATATTCCATTGTACTCAGAAGAATAAACTATTATTATGAGGAAAAATCTTTTTGGCTACCAGCCACTGCATATCTGTCTGCAGGCACAGAAACCTCTGTTTTGCTGCCTTCAAGCATTTTTCCACTTTCACTGTCCAAGAATCGCTGAAGATGCTTTATTTTAAATTTCACAGCTGCTGAAGGGTGAAAGAATTCTGAAGGGAAAAGAATGGGTTCTTCTTATATTCTGTCTCTTCACGATAAATTAACTGTGGGCTGAATGGGCAAGTCAGTGTGCAGAGGTCATCCAGCCAGTCAGTGGAAAAGCATCAATACAACACCCAGTAGTACCAAGCTCTAGCCTCCTAGCCTTGCCAAATGACCAAACTAGGAAATTCCAATTACTGCTACTCCAGCATCATCTTATGTGCATTAAAGACACTAAAGACAAACAAAACTCAAAAAACCTGACATTCTAAGTCCCTGAAAGTCAGTAATGGTATTCCTGTTGACTCTAAGTTTTTTAGGATAAGATCTTCAGAGCCTAATTAAAGTACTGGGGAAAAAGTCATCTAGTTCTGTACTGCTACTAACATATAGCATAAGTTTTCTACTTCGTTTTGCTTGCACTCCTTAAAATTTATCCAATAGGCTTGATTTTCTTTGCAAAGTTCTACAGACACCCTAAGAGTGGTTCTCACACTCTCAGATAGGCATGGGTCATGCACTCGAAACATCTGATAAGGGGAAGGAAATGACATTCATGTAAAAAATCCCAAAACCTTACCAGTAACTAAATACAGGAAAGTTTTGTTTTCTCTTACTTATTTAGTAGTTAATTAACAATATTTTTTACTTTAAATTGCAATAATTCCCCTCAATTTCACTCTTCCTGCTCTGTTCCATGGAATTTCTCCAAATAAATAATGAAGATGAATAGTTATGCTTGCAGATATTGCTATGACTTTATCAATGCCTGAGTCAACAAAAGAATTTTTCATGCACCTGCACAAAAGAGAAGGAACTGAACAGCTTTCAAGAAATGTGCTATATTTCAATATGTCCTGGTGACATGCAGAAGTCTATCTACAATTCTGAAAGGAGTAGAGATGGAAGAATTTGTGGAAAGGGAGATTTTTACACTCATTCTTCTTTGTAATAAATTCACCAACATAAGAACAAATAATGCTGCCTTGCTCCAGAAACAATTCTTGGCCAATAAATTTTGCATACAATTCTAAAACATCATTTTAGTAATTTCTAAAATGCAAACCAATGTTAATGTTTTAGTATCTTTTATACTTAAATGTAATATTTCACTTTATTATTTCCTTATTTCCATTTGCTCTTATTTTGATTTACTCTATTCTAATTTATTTTGCAAATTTAACCAATTTTGGGATATATTTAAATTATTTTATGAATTCTGATAGCTTTCTTAACAGAACATGACAGCATATTTAGTGGATTGTAGCAGGTTTCCATCTACTCCTCAGCATCAAACTGTAGAGACATTAATGTATGCCCAAATTAAATCAAAGCAGCAAGTGAGTTTAGACTGGTTTAACCTTCCCCAAAGTTTTAGAGGAGCTCATTAATGCTGCTCTGCACAGCATCTACAGTCTTATAATGAACAGATGATGCAATATTGCTTTGATACTTTCTTGCCAAGCTCCCAACACCTTGCAAGCAATCGACATTTTATGCTCTGCTATTCTTACAGTGATCGGTTTTTTTCATCACAATTCTTAACTTTGACTCCTCCTGTAAAGGTTCCTGACATTCTCCTTATATTTTGTGAGTTTATTAGAAGGACCAAGAAGAAAGAGGGAAAACAAAAGGCCAGGGTGGCACGACTCCTATTCATACCTATGAATAATGCTTTGGTCCATAAATAATACTGGTTTTCATTTGAAGTTGAAAATAACAAGTCAACCAAAATTTTATAAAAACTGTTTACAATGAAAAAATACACAGTTAGATTAGTGCTTCAGTAGCTGAACCCAGCCTCAGGACTCAGCTTGAGACCAAATCTCATCTCAGAATGCCTTGAATTTGGACAGATGCAAAACTTAACAGGTTCATGGAGACATCTTTAAATAGAGCATAACAGAGTGCTCAGTTTACTGGGGGCAAATGTTACAGACAAATTTCATTGAAAACATACTTCACTTTTTTGCCCAGCTTCTGCTTTCTTGTTAATGCATATCCATGTACAAATTGTGAAAGCCTAACAAAGATTTTAAAGAGAAAATCAAAGAGAAAACAAAACAAAACAAACAGGTTCAATTCCCTCTGCAGAGCATGTGCAGGAAGCTATCAGACTAGACAGTTGTCAGTTAGAGAAGAGCAGGTGAATGGACAGACAGACTGACTTTCCACAGAAAGCTGACAATTGTTTTGGAAATACAGAAAAAAAAAAAGGTAATTGTTTTTCCTCTCTGCCCCCAGCTTCTTTCTTCTTTTTATTCCTCAAGGAACTAATTTTTTTTTAAACCATGAACCCAAGTGCGTTGGGGTAACTCAACTTCACTAAATTAAGCAACAGCTGTTCCTTTTAGAATTCCAGTTGTAAAAATTGATTAATTAAATATTAAATATTTCATCATTGAATATACTTCCTGAATGTGTGCCTGCTAGAATGCAAAATGCAGGACCCACTTTTTTAGCTTTCTACATTCAGGTGATAGAGCCAGAAGTGGAAAGCAAATGGAACATGGCAGATGGGTATTCTGCTGCTGCAAAGAAGTCTCTGGAGCTGTAAAAGATAATTCAGTCCAGCTTCTGTAAACTACACTTCAGGCAAGATGACTAATAGGAATAATCACAAAATCAGCAATATAAAGGAAAATATAACTTCCTGCAATAAAATGAGAAAGGCATTCAAAGATAGCGACAAACTGGGAGGTTGACTTTGCAACACCTTGTGGTAATGAGCGGTGATCAAGATTACAAAGAAGAGATTCATGCCTGAAAGCTGGCCTGCTTCTTTCAAGTATAGCAGTTGATCTAATAAAAGATAGTATCTCCTCTAAAACCTTGCCTGTCTTAGATTTTTAATCAATTCTTATTAGAAAAAGTAGTGCTGTTTCATTTTTCATTGGAGATTTTAAAGAGCTTTGCAAAGAGGTTTACAGGTATCACTGGGATTCTTGATGCATGAAGTACAACAGGCTACAGCCTCAGAGAGAGTCCTTGGTGCTTTGACACTCCATATCCTGACTTAGACACTGATGTGCCGTTAGATGGGGACAGTCAGGTGTCTCAGCACAGAACATCTGGAAGGCTGACTTGATGAAGCTGGATGAGTGGTGCTGCCGGAGATGGAGGTGCCCTTCTTTCCCCCCCACCCTCCCCAACACGGGTGCTATCCTGAGCTGGGACTTGCTCAATTCACCATTATGTACCGTCTCCTGAAGATGGATACTTTAGCCATCCCTTACTCACAAAATACAGACAACATCCTCTCCAAACGTCATGGAGCTCTCACCTGGAATATCAAATTCCAGCTTCAAACACTTTAAATATCTGAAAATGTTTGGCCCCTTCTCCTCTATCTCTTGGTACAGTTCATTCTCCTCCTGCCATCCCCCAATCTAATGAACATTTAATCACTTCATTAAAATTGGAACAGCTTGAAACAAGGGAAGGACAATCTTGACTCCCTGTCCCATCAGCCTCTCTCAAAGCTTACTCTGAGCCTGTTGTTTAAGGCGCTTCCCCAGTGAGGCAGAAAATGCAAATTCATATCTACTTAGGCAGAGGTGGGACTTGAAGTGGCAAGAAGTGGGACCTCCCAACCGCTGGATGAATGCCACTAGACCAGAACTGAGTGTGCCAGCACCATAACATTGAATCTTGCATCCATTTCTAAGTTTGAAATCCTGACAGGTCTGAGGTACAAGACATGCTGAAGTGCTCACCAGTCTTCAGGCTGGAGACACACTGGGCATGTCGAGGAGCAGGATATAAGGCACATCAGGAACAACTTAACATTAGATGTTTAGACTATACCTGATATCCAGAGACAAGTGGTTCTGCCCATATGTGAAACCAAGACCACTATATTTTCTTATCTTGGAAATAAATACCTTCACACTTTAGGAATGCCCAAGCACCATCACCTTCCAAATCTAGAACACAGAGCAGCAGACTGTGAACAGAAGAGACGCCTATGGTACAATAATTCCAGCTTTTTTAATTAATAGCTGACCTGCTCAATAAGAGCCTGCATACTGTGGAAAGAGAGAGAAACCTGATGATGGCATGAAGGTGAGCTAGGACCAAGAAAATGCGGATGAAGCTCTGCGTATCTAGGGTCAAACTTTCCAAGCTGTCTCAGTTAAGTTCTGGTTTTTTCATATGGCAGTTTCACATATGCACATTACCTGTGCAGCTGAGCACAGCTGGGAATGACTTCATTTGAATTCATTCCCATTCAAACTGCAGGCACAAACCCTGTGAAGACCATGAATTACACCCTGGACTTTGCACAAATCTCTCTATGTGAGTAATCTTACATTCATACAAAAGCAGGCTTTTAATATCCTTTGCAAGACAGCTACCAAAATTTCATGGGTGTATGAGACGGACACATTTCATGACCCTTTAACTAATTATTGTGCCATTGCTACCCTTGGTGCTTTCTACATTTGCTGACCTCAGACTAAACTTACATACCTCTCTTCACATGATTTCAGACCGAGTGTGACTTTCCTCTCATATCCATTTTCATTTAACTCTGATCTGTCCCTTTGATGAAATTCTGAGTTGGTTTTCATAGAAATCTTATCTGAAATCAAAGCTCTGTTTCTATGTAATGCTTTGTGATAAGGCCTTATCTCATCCCATTATTAAAAATGGAAAGCTCTTTTATTCAGGTATATTTTTGACCTCTGCTCTTCTCTATTTGGAACAAAACCTACAGCCTCATGGCCAAGAATAGAAGCAGCATCATTCAGTTCCCAATTGTATACCTTAAATGCTAAACGATGCTTCCTGTGAGTATATAAAATTTCATTTAAATGCAAAATCTCATTATGTTTGCTTACACAAACGATGTGTTAATATTAGTTTTTATATCCTGCCTTTCCTTGACCTCCCTAGTCCTCCAGGGCTTAGCAGATTTTCAAGGTCCACTATAACAGTGGAAGAAGGTTCATGTGACTTGTCACTCAGCCTGTATGTTAAAGGTTCCCATAAAACAGCTGGGGACATTTATTACACCATAGTCAGCACTGTTTGAACAAAGCACTCCATGACTCTGTGTGAACAGAATTTCTGACCATGCAGATACTTTAGGAAACAAGCAGAAAAATTTCGAGGATATTACCACCAGCCAGGCACTCCTATTATCCAAGAGTTCAGCACTTCCAATATGTGAGGAAATGTCCAAAAGCACTTTTTTTGCAACCACGTGTATAGGATGGGATGCATTCCACTTAAACAGAGGACAATATATTTGTATAAAATAGTGTTAAGACAGCCTCAATCCCAGCCCATCATAATTACATTAAAAGAAAAACAGCATGTGGTTCTGTAGATAAAGTTACCAGGTAAGAGGATAAAGAGTTATTGTTAGCATATAGTGCTCTGCCAAGAAATTATGACTAACAAGGAATTAAGAAATAAGTAGAATTTAATAAAAGGCTCAGTGAAAGTGGCTATATTGCACATCAATCTATTGCAAAAGCTTTTAATAGTAAAACTATGACTTATTTGTGACTGGCTTATTACGTAGGTTGTGAAGATGTTTTCTGAGTGCAAAAGGAACGTAGAAGAAACATTCTATGTTCTACAAAAGCTTGAGTTGTATTTAAAAATTTTGTCAACCAGAAATGGAGTATCTGAGGAAGAGCAATTGTAACAAGTCTCATTATCTTCTGAAAAGCCAAAGCACCACAGACAATGTATTTGTCCAACATTATAATCATATGTTCATGTTCTTTTGATCAGCAGTAACATTAGCCAGCTAAGCTCCAAATTTGAACAGCACTTTAGTACCCAGCTTTTCACTGAGTTGGCAAACAGTCACAGTGAATGAAGTACTCACTGCACTGAGAGATGGTCAAAATCAGAATTTCTGTTCTGCAGGAAACTCTGACCCTTCAAAACTTGATGATGCTCTAAATCAGAAAGAATGTCACTACTTCAGAATTTCCCATTAAACAAATGGCTTGAAGAAAAGAGATTCAGGAATCTAAAACAAAAGAATTTTGGTAATGACAAAACAATTTATTTTAATATGATTAATGGTTTTACTTTGATATGGTAAAAAGCTTTGCATCAATTGTATCTAGATGCTGTCTAAACCATTTGGATTACATTTGATGTCATGACAGTAACATGGTTAACATTAATACATAACGTAAAAGGACAAAATAAAGAACTGGAATTACTAAACCAGAAGATTTTTATGGAACTGAAATAATTATTTCTGACAGTTCTTCATGGATATCTCCACTGTATCTGTCATAAAATCTTAACATATGACGACCCTTTATTCACTGGTAATAAACAGAACAAAATCCTCCCCTTTCCTGCCCCAAAACAACTTGATTGCAAAACGTGATTAGGTATGGCCTTTCTGAAGTGAGTGGGCGTTCTGGCACTGACATCAATTAAGTCAGAACTTTTTTCACTGATTTCAGAAGGACTACTTGTGTACTTGAAAACATGCAAACAAAAATCCTGTATTGATCTGGAACCTTAACAACAAAACTTCAAAGGAAATGATCCCATCTAAATCCCAACTGAGAGCATAGAGCAAGACTCTTAAACATAGTGCATAGATTCTCAAAAAAGTAAAAGCATTGTCTAGCCAGATTCTGAGACCATTTTCCAATAATTTACATCATCTGGAACAACAGCAAAAATAGATTATTTCAAAATCAGTATGACCAGTCCACCAACTTTAACGCGTCTCCAACCACAGGAAAAGGGTGACACTATTTTTATCATACACTTAGAAAAAAAATCATTACTGTTACTGCATTATTAAAATCTGCATACTTATAAATAAGGTAGTGATTTCCAGCATGAAGAAGATACTGTTCTTAACAGTCAATATAATAAAACTAAACCACGTAGTAAGATAAACAAGAAGAGATTTCACCAAATGTGGGCAAATACGCCTCAGGCACCATCTATTATGTGCACATCTGCCCACAGAGCAGATTGCTATCATCTAACGTTATCAAAAGGCTCTATGTATTTCTCAGGAAACAAGCACAAACACTCTCAATAAATCATGGTGCTAAATATATGTTCCTCTGTCAGTAAGACATTGTCTTCCACCTTGGTTATGCCTGAGAGAAACTGTTTCTTTTTTTTTTT
>VXAX01002321.1:52118-73122 GCA_013399835.1 Leptocoma aspasia | reverse complement strand
TTTTTTTTTTTTTTTCTGTGAGTTCAGATAAAAAGAAGAGCTGATTCTCTTCTTCCCTCCTGCCTAATCCCTTGAGCATGTGCTTTACTGCAGATTTGAAAAGCCTTGTAGGGCCCTTTTGTCATGGTACAGGCAGGGCCTCATTGCCAAGGCTATCTACATTGCCTGCCACTTTTCTGATGGTACTTAGGAGACAAATTTCTTTGGATGTCCATTGGCCTGGATATAAACATGAAGCTAAAGATCTTTACATCATTTTTGGCCAGTATAATCTAAAGAACATCCCCACTGCTGCAGCTGATGAAAGACTAACAACCACCTTCATCTACCTCCAAAATCAGCTGGTGCAAAGTAAAAGGTGTCTTAATTTCCAACAATAGAGAAGCATATTTAAGGAAAAGTAGAAAACAATATTTCAAGCATGAATCATGCAACACAAATTACTGCAAAATGGCATTGAAATTTTCAGAATGATCACTTAAAAGCCTCTTTGTTTTCTTTAAATGAATGTTTATTTTTTGGTACATTAACTCAGTATTTTTGGTATCAGTAGGTGGAATGCATACTATAATTTAAACTTCATAAGAATGTTAGCCAGAGCTTTGCAACTGCATTCATCTAAACAGATGACTGTATTTAATACTGCAGTATAACTTTGCTTAGTTTCCAAAATAAATTTGCAAAGGGAGTGGATTATTCTGAGGATAATTAATGTGATAGGGAGGGTTTTTTTAAATCTCGATGTCATTATTTGAAACTGATTAAACCAAATTTGTTACGTTAAGTAACCTGGGCAACCAAATGGAATTTGAACCCTTCTTCCAGGTACAGCAATATAGTTGGAAACAAAGCTGTGCCACGAAGCAGACTACCCAAAGAAAGTAGTTCTGTCAACCCTGTTGAAACGGGCCAGTGACTGAATTGTGTTCCCAGAGCGAATACACCACAGAGATGGAAAACGAGCAGTGATCTCCCAAGTACCAAGGTCTTCAGTCCAAGTCTCGACCATTGCTATGGAAGAACCTGCACAGATCCCACTGGATCTCTATTAGAACTATGGCAGCCAGAAACAAACAAAGCAGAGATGGGGAGCAAGTAGGGATCCACTGAAATGCAAGGCTAAGGACCACCCCTCTGTGTTGACAGATGTAATGCACCATTTTGACAATGCAATTCCACTGAGGTTCTCTAATCCCCATGTATTGTTGGATATTGCTAGTGAATTTTCCACATGTTTTAAATGTTCGAGGAATGATCAAGCACCTTGCTCTATCAGTGCAAATTTCTACCTATGTTTATTAATTATGTCTATCGACAGCAAAAGCATGTAAGGTGTTTAACAGTGATGAGAATTAATGGACTGGTAGAATGTGTGAAAGGTTCACTAGAAACTCATGGCTAATGGCCAGAAGTCAACATTACCACAGGCATAAAACTAGAGTAACTGCAAGAATGATTCCAGGTCAATTAAGGTTCAGTAAACATTCAGCATCTGCGGGTTCCTTATGGTTTTTATTGAGCCAGAATGAAAGCTTTATGAACATAATTCTGTACCATTTTTTCCTTTATGCTTAAAATAACAAGCGTCTCCCTAAAGGTCTCCCAAGGTCTGAATCTTTCACTGCATTTAATCACTTTTGTTGTCTTTCCTTCTTCTTGGCAGCAATTTTGCCTGAGTACTCCTGGGACTGCTGTTGCATTACAGATTCATCAATGATTTGCTGCTTACTCTACATTATCCCACAAGTGCTGAGGCAAACAGTTCCTTGCCAGGATCAAATGATCCTCTGTATTCGCCTGCAGTTTAAAATCTTGTTAATGTTGACACTTCTGACGAAAGCCCCACATTGACACGGGAATGTGTGAAACCTGCAGGCTTTGGTGACTGCCACATAAACAGGTACCCAGGGCACAAAGTTTTTTTCTAGGTCCTCTATTTGCCCACAGGGACATAATCAACTTAGGCAACATCCTTACCAGAAACAATGTCAAATAGAACAGCTAACCCAGCCTGTCTGTCTGGAGGTGATGCTGCTGATGGGTGACAGAGAGACTGCTCACTATCCTATGTTGCTAAATCAGCGTGTCTGAGGATTTTGCTCTGAAGTCAATTAACTTTAATGGAAAGTCTCCAAATTGCTTCAATGATCTTTGGACTGAGCTCAATAAGAACAAATTAGGTCTCCATTCCAAAGGTTAGTTGTCAGAATTATTAATAGATTTTTGTTTATTTGTTTTTAATATTGGACAAGAGGGTCTTTTTTAGTTATTTAGAGGAATTGACATAATTCAGAAAGTCTTAAGTCGCAAATACAGGTGCCAGTATTAAAAAATTTAATTTTAGGTAAACAAACAAGTAAAAAAAATGCACACACTGTGCAAATGTGGTCCACTTCATGGGAACAAAGGAAACACAAACTAAAGTTAGTGACACCTGTATTTTAGTACTGCAGTGTTTACTATACTCCACAGCCTTACCAAACCTTGCATGCGTTTAACATGAGTACAACTAAGTTTACTGTCTATACCTTTCAGTTCTGACAATAAAGTCTAGGACCAGGGCTGGACTTTTCAGAATTCATCTCACTCCGTCTGCTGCTGAAAACTCTTGACACAGGAGAAGATTGTATGTCTGAAAAACTTACCACAGGAGAGAATATACTTGAAGAAAGGCTTTGATAAAGGTTCCTCATGTGGGAGTGATACCACAGCAAATGCCTGTGCAGTCTCGGCACTTTCTACGATTTATTTATTGTCAGCAGATCATCACCTGCAAATCAAATTAAGAAATGCTCAAAATCTGAAAGTTACAAATTAGACCAAAGTAATTTATGTCATGATTTTCCTCCTACTTTTCCTTCCTTTCTTTTCCTGGAAACTGCACGGAAATACTTGAAGTTCTAAGTACAGTAAATATAATCTAATCAAATTGCATTTACAGCATACAAGACAGGAAACAGAGATGTAGTTCTTCACTATGAATTGGTCAGAAAACAAAATTATTTAACTTGAAATGCAGTGTTCAAAAAAAGACCTAAATTCAGTCTTTGCATACTAGAATCCAATTCTCTCTGGCACTAGCAAAATGTCATGTCATTTTCTGGAAGAACAAGGTCTGCACTTTTGCTGCTGAGGTCTGAAAACCTAGTTATAAGAGGAGAAGAGAGCCTGCCTTGGTGGTATAGTGGAGGGGATGAGAGAAAGTCATAGTTCCCACCCTCACATGGTACATACAAAGGCAGAGACCCAAAAAACTCTTCATGGGGACAGGGACTGCCCTTCTTTCTCCCTAATAGGGACTAACCCCCTGAAATACAAGGGAGTAAAGGAGGAGGGTTGCTCCCCTCTCCTCCATCTCCCATCCACCTTGCAGTCACAAAAGGAATAAGTCCGAATGCATTCTGGCACACAGGTTTTTCACAGGCTTACCCACCTGCCCCTTTGCCAGAGGCCTTGTCAGCTGAAACATGTGCCTGCTCTGTACCTACTCCAAATAAAGGTCACTCACTGTCAAAGCAGACGAGACACCAGGATACAATTATGATGTGCTGAAGGTTACCTGACGGAAGTCGGGGTGGACACAGGAATATGCACACACATCACTTGTTCTGTGTTTGGACACAAACCCTTGGCAACCAAGTTTGGTCTGATGTGATGGGCTGAGGGCTGGGCTGCAGTTCCAAGTCTCTTGTAGAGATTTAGGTTGACTGTGCAGCTCTGGTGTTTAGAAGCAGTGACACTTGACTTGAGCTGAAGACAATGAAGATGTGGGCAAACAGCCTTTCTGAAAATCAGTTTCTCAACAGTCACAGAGTCATAGAACCATAGAACGGTTTGGGTTGGAATGGACCTTAAAAATCACTGAGTTTCAATCCCTCTGACACGGGCAGAGACATCTTCCACTAGACCAGGTTTCTCTAAGCTGCATTTAACCTGGCTTTGAACTTTTCCAGGGATGGGGCATTCAAAACTTCTCTGGGGAAGGTCTTGCAATAGCACCGAGCAACCGTTACTCAGATTTTGAATTAAGAGACAGACAATAAAATATTTTGGATTAATATGAAGAAAAATTGGAAGAGCTTAGATGCATCTCTGCACCAAGCCCAGACTAAAGTCTCAATTAGGATGTGCAAGCATCTTTGCAACCTGTGTGAACAATACAAAACTGGCAACAAACAATGACAAAACTGGCATTAAATTATGCCCAGTCAATCAGAATGATCCATAATGTGGAAGTTTTTAACAAGCTCCTGCCCAACATTTTTGATGTGTTTTAAAACAAGCCACGCTGATCAGCCCTGTAGAGGCGAGTGCTTCTAAACTTAATGATTCTCCAAAGAGGAGAAGGCATAAAGATTTAGCGACTCAGTAGACATGACTGCACAGACCTCTGCTGCCAGCTTGGAAATGACAAATGATTTGTTAATAGAGAAGCTTTCTTTTTGTATTATTTTTTGCCAATGAAGTGAAAACAGAGCATTGACTAAGCAATCCAAGCTGAGAAAATTCCATCCAAATTGGATGAGAGCTTTCAGACCAGCAGCTTCAGACCAGGTTTCAAGGCTTTGAAATACAACTTCTGCTTGCTGCTTGATGCTTAAAGATACCTGTCCTGGAGCCACAGATAGTAATTGATGTCAAGCTGACACTGTAGCTCACAGATGAATTTCAGCTGTGTAGGCCATGCCACATGCACAACACCTGTGTGAAAAAATGCTTTCTGTCTCAAATGCTACAAACTGAGAGAAAGGATTAATAGAGACATCAACAAAAAAGTTCTCTGCACAAATAGAGTATGGCTGAAGAATACCAATAGCCCAACATGCTCCTGACTCAAAATCACCCTTCTCTTCCACCTGTCAGATGAAATCATTTGTACAAAAATTCAGACTGAGCTTTTCGTTCACAGTATTAGGTTTCTGCACAGCTAAAATTCTAAACTTATATCCTGTGGAATAATTTTACGGAAGTCACCCTACGTATTCAACAGTAAATAAAAACTAGGCGTCTAGAGGCAATTAAAAATATTTGCAGGTTTTTTCCTCTTGCAGAAAAGAATTAAATTTTCCAAGGGAGCTTTAAATACAAGCTTTGGCACTCAGAGATATTAAAGTTTGAGTGACTGATATTCTCATTCCCTTGTGTAGCTATATTACTAGACTGTATTTCCCTCAATTCATCACAGAATAGGCTATGTCCACAGCCATAAAGCAGAGATAGTGGCATGTCATGGAGCACTAGGTCCAAACAGAAAAACAGTTCCCTAAGTAGAACAGGAGCAATAAGCATCTAAATTGTCATACTCAGAAGGCATTATGGAGCCTTATTTAAATTTAAAAATGTATAAATTTTTAAGTTGAATGTTTGGTGTCTGGGCAGGGGGAGTTAAAATAAACTTGCAAAACAACATGTCCTTTCACTACAAATATCCTAACACACCTATAGAAAACTGCTACAATGAAAAATTTTCACCTTAATCAGGTCAGTTTGTCTGGATGACTGCTGGGTAAATAGCTATGCCATTCTATTTGTATTGCAGCTTTTGCTCCAGAGCTAGGAAAAATCAACACTGGCATATAAGCCAAGTCAAAAATATGCTTTATTTTTAACAGACAAGCATTGAAAGAAATAGTATGGGGTTTTTTTTCAACTAGCGATCTGTATATTTTACACATCCAAAAATTAAACCTGTTATTTTTGTGTCTCTGGATTTTAAATCAACACCCATCGTTTTACAGCCTGTTAACAAATGGATTGTCCCTGATGTAGCAGAATTGCTTTCCTGAAAAGTTCATGCAGGACTACAAATTCTAAGGCTAAGATCCTGTTTTCTGAAAGTCTTAAACAGTCTGAAAGTCAGAAAACAAGCAGAGAAACAGGAAGGAGCAGACTTCCCCTACCATGATTTATCAGCACTATTTAATCTATTATCTTCACATTCTTGACCAAAAAGTTTCTAATTGTTTGAATATCTCCTTCTTCCCTGAAAAAAAAAAAAACAAACTCAAAACAATAAGAGAACAAATATTTGTATTGATTGTTTTAGAAAAGAAACTGAGGAAAAAACATTATCAGTGATAAAATTACTTAGATTTTTTTGTTGCTGTTGAAATTAATTACTGAGTACAAGATTTGTTGTGTGAGTAACTGCAACACTGGTGCCAGGGGAGACCTTCTTGTAGGACTCTTTGCAACACTGTGGTGGTACCTGAAATTCTATTCATAGTCCAAGTACCATCTTGATCAGATTTTCCTCTGAATTCCATAATGTAACATTTTGCAAGGACTTCTATGGGATTTGTTGTTCTTTTTGTAAATCATATAATCATATAATGAATCACAGAATGGTTTGTGTTGGAAGGAATCTTAAAGATCATCTAGTCCCAACCCCGCCTGCCCTGGACAGGGAAACCTCTGACTAGACAAGGCTGGTGAAGGTCTTGAACACTGCCATGTTCATACCTCCCTGGACAACCTGTTCCAGTGTCTCACCACCCTGACAGTAAGGAATTTCTTCATAATTACAGCAAGGAATTTCTTCATAATTACAGCTATACTTAAAACTATTTCTTTCTAAATAGAGTACATAGTTTCACTGCCTGAGAGGGAAGTCATAGCTCTGTACATACATGAAATTACACACTTCAAAACAGATTTCTGCTTCCATTTCTTTCCTATGACGCAGGATCCTGCTTTGATGTGAAGATGACATAGCAGGTAAGTACTGAATCACATACAGATTCCTCACTAACCTCTCCTGAATCTTTTTGACACACACAGAAGTGACATTCCAGCTGACTTTTATCAGTCAAACAGATTCACTGATGCTTCGAAAGTAAACGGATGTAGTTACATATGAAAGAGATTTGAAGAGGGTTTTTTCACTCTCACAGCAAAAAGTTAAACTATTCAAAGTAGTTGTGTCCATTAAAAAAAAAAACAACTCTTTTTTTTCATTAGCTTATTATTTTAAATATATTTTATAATTTATTTGTAGTGGAAAAAGAATTTATAAGTAGAAACCACAGGAGAGTCATAATTCAGGTCACATTTGTGCAGTCACCAGCTAATCTGAAAATCTAAATCTACTGAGACTTTCTGATATCTTCTCAGAACTGTGTGTCATATTATTTATGAATAGACTCAATTCAGAAGGAAGCTTTTAAAATACCAAAACATATTTTCTGCATTGTCATCTACTTCTTTGTTCAGTCTGTTCATCTCTTTTGCTCAGTATTTGCAAATTAACAGACAAACTGGGTTTTGACCCATCCACTGCCTCCTCCCTGTAACAGATTAATGGCTAATGCATAATCCTGCTGGATTGGCTATAAAATGCAATGGCTGCAGTAGAGAACATATCACACTTTTTCCTTTTACCAATTGCTTTGTGTGTGGTGGCAGATTATTAAAGTGAAACAGCAGGAAGATAAATGAAATTTTGTCTCCTTTCATTCCCAGTATCCTACTGAAATTTCCTACTCCTACTAACAGCTGTAGTGGATGAAAATAGGAAGAAACCTTCCTGCAACTGAGAGACTGAGAAATCAAGGGGACTGGGTGCAGCTACTGGTTGTGCTCCAGATGAGTGACACTGGCTTCTTTCCCACCTTTCACAGTAACCAGGAAAATGATGTTTGCTTCCTTTGGCGCTGAATGTATTTTACATATTTCAGTTGCAAGCTCTTTGGGGCACAGTCAGCTGCTAAATATGCTTTTCTACTGTTAGCGCAACACAGCCATGACACATCTTGAGACCTAACAAAAATCCAAGTACTAAGTAGTTACCAAGGATTTTTTTCCGTGAAAAAATTTAGTTCTGTGAAAGACCATTTTCCCAAGCACTCAGAACAGTACTTGTACATTTGCAAATCACCAGTGTGCCAAAAGAAAATCTAATAATACTTAAAAGACAGAAATAAAACATGAGTCGATTGGCAAAAAGGCTATTAGAGAAATATGGGGCACCTGAACAAATCCCTGCATTCTTCAGTTTCCAAGCAGTTTCATCTTCCAAAACATTTTGCATTCCTTTTGATACTGTATTTGTATCTCTTAAACAGCTTTTACAGCACAGCTAAGACAGCCACCACTGTGAAAAAATGCTGTACCTGGTGAAAGTACTTCAAGGAATGTAGACCCTAATCTGCAACCCTTTTCTCTCACAAATAATCTTCATAGCTTTGATTCTGACATGAGTAGGATTATTCATATAAGAGAGAAGAAAGGTAGGCATGGGAACTTAAGAATTGCGCTAACATAGTAAAGCATTTTAAAATGACAATAAAAATGGCATTTAAACTCTCTTGAGTTATGCTATTCTGTAGTACAGAAAAGACACAGTAAACTGAAAAAGTAGCTTTTACAAAATTGCAGCCAGAAACCAAAAAAAAAATGGAGGTACTGGAAATAAGCAGAGTTCACACAATGCCAAAAGTACTGTCCACAAGCTAGAAACATCTGAGAAGTCAGGAAGTACAAAGATAAAGTTTGAACTCCCATGAACTTAACTGACTTCTGTCCTGCAAAGAATATGAAAGCACATAGTAAAAGGCTCTTTGGTAGTATAAATAGAAAAAAAAAACCCACAAGGAAAAATGCTGTGCCATTGTGGAGGAAGGATGGCAAAGAGATTAAAGACAACACAAGGAAGGCCTCACCTAAGTATTTTCCCCAAGTTTTCAATCAGAAATTTTTAGGTTAAATTGACAGACAAAGACAGGGTGAATAATAAGAATGTGGATATGCAAATAGAAACTACCACAGCTAGCAAAAAAACTCAATTCAAAAAGTTAAATGCTTGAAGTCTGATTAATCACCATCTCACACTTCTAAAAATTTCTCTCACATGTAATGCTGGTCCAGTGACAAATATTTTTAATAGCACCATCTAGTTGGGAGTGAAGCTGAAAAACAGTAGATGCGTTTTTTTTATTTACAAAAAAATCTGTGAAGAAAAATAAGAGGAGATGGCAGCTGGGAAATTACAAGCTATTTCATTGGACCTCACTAGTATGAAAGGCTTTAAAATATATTTTGAGAGAGACAATATATAAAGACACAGAGGTAAATGAAAAATGGGATAAAGTGCAACAGGAATTCAGCAAGAGGACACCATACAAATCATCCATATAGTTTTCTTAGATGAGGTAAAATATTTTGTGAACAAATGAAGTGTAATAGGTCTCATCTTTCAGGACTTTAGCAATGCATTTGACATCGTGTTATACACTATTAAAGAATCTGAGGACTACGATTTTTGCATAGTTAAAAAACAGCTAAAGGAGAAGTAATAGCAAGTAAGTGCCATTAAGAAGGGATGTATTGAATCAATTAAGATTAGCAGTGGGTCTTCAGGATCCATTCTGGAGCTACTGTTGTCCTTCCTTAGCTCTTGATCACTGTCACCAAGGTAGAAGAGTACCTGCACACTCTAATGTCAATAGAGTAGTGAAAGTCTACAAATGGAGCAGCTTGAAGATGTGAGCCAAGGAAATGGGGTAAGCAACAAGGCCCGGGGCAGAAAATTAAAACCTAACCTGGGAGATGACCCAGCAATGACAAATGAGGACTGTAGTTGTCACTGAGAGTGACAAAACAAATAACGTGATGAAATAGGCAAGTGAGGCTGTAGAACATGAGAATGGGGATTTCCAGAGAACCTGGGAGACAAGGAGATTTCCCATCCAAAGACACTAACAGAGCTGAGCTGTTTAGCACAGCAAGAAAAGAACTAAGCATATAACTGCAGCCTAGAAATGCCTTGAGGAAGATATCTCCAGGTAGAAGTAGTATTATCTAATTCAAGGAGCAACAAGAGCACGGCGAGGGAAGGCAGTGTAGATGCCACACACTCATCTAGGCTGTACAGAAGGGAAGCAGCTATAAGCCTATGAGTTTCTCAAACAGCCTTCCAGATAGGAAAGTGGGAGCAAAATTACAGCCTTGGAGGTTGATACACAGCTGGAAGCATCACATGCTGCGACACCTGTACAACTGCCTGGGCCCATTGCTTGCATCCACTGGTCACAGAGTGCCCTTTGGCTCTTCCATTATTAGTGTGGTACTGATATTATTACTGCTTTGATGTCACTGGTTTCATTTTGGAGGACATATCCAACACACCATTCCGTTTTTCACGTACACTTTTCATTACAAAATCCATGTAAAACTAATTACACAGATAAAGGCATTTGCAATAATTCAGGCTACTTGCAAGTGAAAATAAATAGAAGAATGTAGAGCCCAAGATTATTTGAGCAGCTAGGGCTCACAAAAATATAATGTTAATAATAATTAAGTATTTTGTTAAATAATTAATTAATAAGAATTATTTTGTGAAATAATTCAGGGCAAATTGCAGAATTTTTCTTGAATTATTAGCTGCTTAGAAGTAGTATGTCAGATGGGTGCTCTAAAGAGAAATTTAACAGAAACTGTATTTTTAGATCTTGTGGAGAGATGCATTTCTCCTGAAGAGAGTGAAAATTTGGCACTTCATATGAGCAGAGGTGATCTGGCCCAAACATTCTTGTTTGCAGATGATGACTATTATATTATTCACTTTGTCTTGGCACAGTCAGTCAATAGAGGGAGTGCAGCAGAATAAAAAAGCCTTTTCTCTATTTGCTGATAACATTTTTAGCACATTTAAAGAGAAACCTGAAGAACCATAGTAATTTCTACACCCTAGAAAATGTGTTGAGCAGAGAGAAAAGGACAGAGAGGACATCAGTAGTTGCAAAACACAAAACAAAACATAGAAAAATGTCTCCTAAAAGGGAATGTGAAGTAATAATCCTTAAAATACATTATAAGAATGTATTTGAAAGAACCTTTCCAGGAAATAGCATCTATTTATACCCATTAAGTTTACACTTGAAAACAAATCAGTGGATACTATACTAGGAATGAATCTAATCCTTGTATCCAAAATAATAAATTCAAGGGATTAGCCAGGACAACAGCATTTTTATCAAACAGAATTCAATTGTATCCATCCTCACATTACCAGAAGAGTAATTAGCAGATCTTGAACATTAACCTTTTGTCTTGACTGCAATCACTTTGATTAGTGGTAATGTTCAGCCTCCTCAAAACTTCTTCTTTCATAAATTGACTATTCCCATGGTAACAGATGCTACTTTCATTCTACAAACATCAAGAAAATGTGATTTTCTTTATATCAGTGGGCCAGGCTGGGGGTGCAACTTTGGCCTTTGTCAATGCTTTTTTCAGATAAAACTGCTTATTCCAGAAGAAGAGGAAACAGGTGCAAGCACAATACAGGAAGCTGTTGTTGACTAATCCATGAAGCAGGTTTGGCAATGCTCTGAAAGGAAGCTGTCAGACAGCCTACCTGCAATGCCAGTATGTTCTGTGGCTACATGAAGGAAGGACAAGAACATTCAACAACAGCCACCAAACATAAATCAGTATTTTCCACAGGCTGTTGTTTGGAAGGCATTTTTTTCCTTTTTGCTTGTTTCTTTGGTGGCTCCACCAACAGTAGCAAGACATCAGCTTAATATCCCCACATGAATAGTTGAGAAATGCAAATCAAGGATTTTCATTCAAAGAATATTGAATTTTTAGCCAAAAAGAACATCAATTCATTGCTGAGATGCTGACACAGCTTTAATGATTGGTGTCTTCATCTTCAATGCTCACACCAGTCTATAAACAAAGTCCTAATCTCAGCTGATGTGAATTCCCAAAGTAGCATCAACTTCAGTGGGACCAGCAAACATTCACAACAAAGGTACTTTTTCCCCAGCAAGTCATGTGAAATTTTTCTGAAAGTTTATAAAATCTGAGGCTTTTTCCAGAAAACCCATCTGTTGCATATGAACTCATCTGATACCTTTACCTTCTTTGAAGCTGAAGGTTTCCAAGTCAATCTGTCAGGGTGGGAATGGATAAAGTGAGATTCACATGTACTTCTCCAGCAATTCACTGAAATAATCAAGTTTTCCCTTAGTCACAAATGTGAGATTCTGTCAGAAAATAGAGCTGCAATTTTCCAAAGTTAGAACTGCATGTTCAGTTTCTTAAATTGGTCTTTAAAATACATTTTTAATTTTTTTATGAAATTTTTAGCATTCACATAAAGGAGTGGTAGACAGCAAAGAGACTGAAAAATTAAACACAACTCTAGAAGCCTTTATTTTTTCTTTCTCCTTAATTCCTCATTAACCCTTTTAGCACCAGACCAGGTGATTGCTTTCCTTGCCTTACATACTTTTCGTTCCAGGCATAACCAATCCCAGATGTTAATTAGACACTTTGAAAACCTGAACACCTTTTGGCATCAAGCCTACTTTTTTAGCCAAATCTATGAAGTGTTTGAGGACAGAAAAATCATGGATCTGCTTTTATGAAAGTGAACAGTGGTTGAAATTGTGCAACCTACATAAATTCTGTCTCTGCTCATTCCAGCAGATGTTAAGACTGCTCAGAAATAGACTAATTTCTCACCCTCATGTCTGAGGATTTATCGTGCTTCTATATCTGCAGGTTTTGTTGCCATCAGAAGGTACCAAACCCAATTCCAACAGTAAAGCCCACAGCTTCTCCTACTGTAGCTGAAAAGGAAAATGCCACTAGTTAGGAATGAACAGGAGGATGTAAATATACTGCAAGCACTAAGCTGCTGTATTTAGATTTACATGAGTATCACACTGCACACCATTCAGACTCAAAACCTCACTCTGACACAGGATCATAATCCAAAAGGGACCAAATTAAATCTCTCAGTTCTGGGGTCACATAGGGGAAGTCTGGGTTTGAGCTGCCACCCAGTATTCCAAGCTCATGTTTATTTTCACTACAGCTCCAAAAAAAAAATGGTGAATAATGCAGAACTGCTCATCCAGGAAAGATTCCAAAGACTTGCCAAAATCCAAACTACAGTCCATGGAAAAAACCAAGTGCACAGATTTGCTGACAAGAGATGCCTCTCTCCATGCTCAATTTGCACGTGTTCTATAGTGGCTCTCAAAAATGGAACAACCTTGGGAAAAGAAGTACAAGGGAATTAATTGAACCTGACCTGTGAATGCTGTGAATACCCCTCAAGTTTAATGCAAAGGAACACCAAAATATAATTCAAAGTAAGCAAAGAAACCA
The DNA here is from genome assembly GCA_013399835.1 of Leptocoma aspasia. NCBI lineage: Eukaryota > Metazoa > Chordata > Aves > Passeriformes > Nectariniidae > Leptocoma > Leptocoma aspasia. The sequence continues at coordinate 59,994 of VXAX01002321.1, read as the reverse complement.
AAAATATTCAAAGTAACAAAAAAAAAAAAAAAAAAACAAAAAATTACTGCAGATCAATGAAAATGACAAAATGTTTGGCAGGAAGGTTTGCCTGTAGGACTGGCATGGTAACAAAATCATTTTACAGGACAACTCGTGCTCTGATGCCACAGCCCAGTTTTGCAGTTGTGCTACAGGCACCAGGATTTTTAAGGTATTACACACACATCCCACAACACTAGTCCACACCTTGTTTGGTGCCTTCCTCTGCAGTCTGGCCCACCCTCCTCCTGAGAGAGGGATGTGACTCTACCTGCATTGGCCCTGGAGTCAGGAGAGGCAGAGGAAGAAAGCAGTCCTCATTTTCCACTTTCCTCAAGGTTTGTTCTTTCTCTGCAGCAAAACACCAGAGCAGAGCAGCTGTACTTTTATGTTTTACAAGGACTTGTGGATCATAGTGAGTTCAAGGACTGCATAGCCCCAAGCTGAAAGTCCCACACTGCAGAAGGATAGATGGAGAGGAGGGGATCCCAAATACAATGCTTTCCAAATTAAATCCTTAGAGGGTAAGTCCTGGCTCCTCTCCCACCTCCCCTGCAACAACATCAGCTCAGATCTCGCAAGAAGCAGGCTAGGGAGGGGACCATTGTCCTGACCCACAAGTCCTATAAATCTCACTCACTCTTTGGCTCAGGAATATTAACATGAATGCCATATTTAGCATCTTTACTACACTTAAAAAAAAAAAAAACCAGTAATGTGGGGAATTCAGTATGTTGGTTTGTCTCCACACTTCTTTTAAGTGTCTCCAACTCCTGCAAAGCAGTGCATCACAGGCCCTTCCTACCTCACGCCAGGGAAACATAAACAGCATCCCTGCATCGCTCTTTGAGTTTTGAGGTTTTTTGCATGCTTTCACCATATATTAGTGGAACTTGTCCCACACCAATTGGTGAGCTAATTGCTGTCAAAGCAGATGGTAAGACACGCCTGAAAAAAATATTTGGCATCTTTATTTCATGTGAGGGGAATGTAAGAGGAAAATGATGTCATTTTCTGATGGCTGAAACAAAAGTTAAGGCAAGCTTTTATGATCAGCAGAGTTTGAGGAACAATTACCCAGCTCCAGTGGATGCATACCTTGCATCTAGCTCCATCTAATTCCCTCCTCTGTGGTTTATTTGCCTCATGGGCATGCCACATGCTGGGGGCTCATCGACTGACAGCATGGTATCGAATCTGCTCCAGGCACTGGTGCTCAGAGAGCAGCGTTGTGAAGCGATTCAAGATACCAAAACCAGGAGCAAACTCATAAGGTACTCATGATAAAGAGGTAACATTTTTTTTCCATATTCCCTGCAGTTATCTTGGAGGGATGCTGGCAGAGTTATATCCTCAGTGGGAAACTACTGCTCAGTGCTGACTTCCCAGTGTTGGCCACCTTACATATTCAAATAGAGATATAAATAGTACAGCATTATAAAAATTAGCAACAGCACCAGAGGTCTGTGTGAGGATCAAACCTCAAAACCTGACACTGCAGAAGAGATGCTGCATTGGAGCTATTCAGGCAGAAGGCTCTGCATTTGGAGAAGGAAGAAGAGGTTGCCAATTGGCATTCCAGCAGTTAGTTGCTGGCCAAGATTTTCAAGGTTGAACTTCATACCCGTAGCTTCACAAAGGTCACGCTTAGCAAACTGTTGGGGCTTAACAGACCAAGAATGCATTTGGCTCTTATTCCAAGGGCCTTTCCTTGATATTAATATTGATGACAGTGGAACAAACATCTCAATAGCTGCACAGAAAGGCCAATGCACAAATGTGCTATACTCAACATACGGAAGAAGTGTGAAGCCTTTCAAACCACTTAATGAGAAAGCTGTGGATATCAGCAGCAGAAGGAAAAATCTAAAATGGGAGGAAGAAGCGTATATGCTACCATGCTAATTTATATTGTTAGAGAGGAAAGTACACAGCAATGTTAGCTATGCTGAGGATTTTCAAAAGTTGCATTTATTTTTGGTTTTATTTCAAAAATAGTGTTTCAATGAATATGCATCATGCTGGGTTTGTGGCGCTGGTAGTGTGTCGATCACCATGGTACCTGAGCACTCAAGCCAATGATTAACCAGCGGAGCAAATGAAACAGAAGCTGAGAGCCAAAATGCACTGTGACAAGCTCTTCACAGACCTTATGTATGCCACAGCATCTCTGTCTAGACTTCTAGTCCTTCAGGCTTTCCACTTTTTATCTTCCCTGCTCTTAGGATAACCAGATCTTTTGTTCTAAACAGTGCTAAGGGATACAGAGATCTCAGACTGGCTTAGGAGAAAGGAGGAGATAAAAAAACCCCAACGAACAAACCCAAAAAAACAATACATAAATATTTTCATCAGTAAAGCACTGCTTAAGCACACAGTAAAGAAAAAAAAATTCATTTCCATAAATTGATTATGAATTGACAAACTTTGTTACATCTGCCCTGCTATCGACCTAGTCCTTAAAACTACTGTTCTGAAGAAGGAAAAAAAGTCTTTGCTTGCTAAGGAAATAACCTGTCACGGGACTGATGCAGACCATACTTGAACACCACTGTTAGCTTTATCTAATAATATTGAAAAGAATAAATAAAAACATATGGCTATGTGCCTTCTTGAAAAAGACCAGAGATTACATCAGCCCCTCTCCACACTGCAAATAAGCAACAAGTTAACACAACTCTGATGATGTTTGTTTAACATATGTGCATATAACTAATGTGAGCTTTTTCTTGCTTGGGATGCTTAAGCAGAGGCCTCTGGATTTTAGAAAAATAAATCTTCTGTTGAATTATCTACCCCTTACTGTTTTGTTTTCTGTACAAAATCTGTGAGGGGCACAGGAAAGCTAAGGGCCTTGCATGCAGGCCAACTTGAAAAGGTTAAATCCTTTCAGTACTACGCAATTGTGCAGCTATAACACAACCCTCGCCGAAGAAGTTTCCTGTTTTCCGTCACTAATCAAGGCAATGATACTGCATTCTAATTAAATTGGTGTCACGTGGAGTTTTTCCTCTTTACTGTAGCTGCTTCACACTTAGGAGGTAGTTACACCCAGTTTATCCTTTAAAAGAGGAGTAGGTTTTGGGGACAAGGCCCCATTACCAGCAATGAAAGCCCAAGTGCTCCTTTCCTAGAGCAGTTACAGCATGTTGTGCCTCAGCAGCAGCAGCAGCAGTTTTGAAGTAGATACGAAGCGCTGCACCACCCACCTATATCTGACTGTGAAACTCTGGATTAAAGCTCACCCTAAGCATCAGCCTGATTCTGTTACCTCTCCTGTACCTAAATTATATCCATCACTGTCATCTCTAAAGATTCAGATGCTCTGTGCACTTCATCAGGCATTATAATCGAAGCTAATGAAAGACATGTTTGTTTAGCTCTAAGTTGTAAATGGCTTTGAAGATCTTGGTTTCAGCCAGGGTGATGAATTAAGGATGTCAGCTGGGCAAACAGTTTAATTTGGAATGAATTCAGTTAAAATGGATTACTGAAAAAGCAATATGGATTTTTCAAATTAATATTATTTCACATACTTTAGCAGTAAATATTTCACTCCTTCTTACCGTCTGAGTCACCAGGCATAGAACTGGAAGAATCAGCAATGACGCCAGCTTCTCAAACACAAGACCAACTTAAGATACTATAAACAGGTGTGAAAAGCCACTTTTCGACTGCAGCAGGGAGTACAGCCCTCAAACAGTTTATCCCTCAGCTCACTACACTTCTGCTTAATAGCAATTCTGCAAAGCAGCCTGAACATGGTAATTAAAGCATTTTATGACAAAACTCGGAAACCAACAACTGCAAAGAACTATTCCATAACACAATTATTTATTAGAAGTACTTGGCTTTTATTTTCCCTGGTGCATTTTCAAATGAATTAAAATAATAAGGGGAAAGAAAATTATTTTTAAGTAGTGGTGGGTTTTTTTTTCTCTCCCAGGTAATTTGGAGTCAGGAGGAATCCAAAATAACAGCATGATTGTTGAAAATTACAGGGTACGGTTGGAAACCTCTACAGGTCATCTAGTCCAGCCTCATGCTCAAACTAGTGCCACCTTAGAACAGATCATTCAGAATTAAAAGGGAAAGGAAATAATTCAGAGCAAAAAGAAAGAAAAAAATGAAGTCTTCCTCTACCCCCTTTTGCACCAGAAGGAAAAAAAATGCAAGGAAATATTTTCTTGAAACATATAGTTCTTCTGTGTTGTTTGTAAGTAAGTATGACCAACCTGGAAAATAGATTAAAGCTGCCACCTTTGGTTGACCTAGTTCTCTTTCTGCCTTGATGCAGGGAACATTTAGCACGATGTGTGGCAAACTCCGACTCAGTTGCCAGCACTGCTCTGCCACACTGCTGGTCAGAAAAGGCTGGGAACGCTGCATGTTCAGCTCCAGTGACAGGGAAAACGCTCCATATCATTCATTAGCAGTCTGCTCCAAGTTAATTAAGGAACGGAGCTGACAGCTGCTGAAGCGGGTTCCACCCCATCTTTTCCTGGGAAAGCAAGGCCTCCGGGGCAGGGCCTGGACACCACAGCAAAGAAGAATAGGGTGGGGGAACCTTGCAAGATCTCAGTGAAAGCCAGATGACTCATCAGAAAGTAAAACGTTTCTATTTTGGCAAGAGGCTGAAATAGCAGCCCTGGGTTGTGCTGCAGCACAGCAATAAATGACCCTAAATGCCCGGGACAAACTCCTGTGCACACTGATATTCCTAACAGCAGGGGCTATTTCACATCTCATTAAGCAAAGGGGTTTACATGACAATTAGCACATTAATTAGCAGCATCTTTTTCACAGGTGAAACTTTGGCTTGAGATTTCAACATTTTTAGACAACTGTTCTGTGAGTGAAAATTAGGGAATAGTTTATTGTGACTCAAGGTGACAAGGACGTACAGGCAGAACTGGCATAGGAGTATGTTTGTCTGTGTACTGAAGGACACTGCAACCTGGAGATGGCCTTTCCCATAACTTCCATGGAAGGAGGGCCCCCTTGTACAATCTCCACCCTGCCATTCAACGCCCAGCCCTTGGCATGGGCAAGGTAACAGGCTGGCCAGTTCATGAGCTGACCATAAACAAGCCTAATGTTCCACAAAGTCACAGAGGGACAAAGCAAGGCCTGGACTTCTAGGAGCAGTAGCTCTCATTCCCCAGCCGCTGACCTGTGTGGCTCCCCACTGCAAAAATCCCTTTGACTGTATTTGTAGAGACATAACACCAAAAATTAACCCTGCTAATTTCACTGAAAATGTCAGCTATAAGAGAATGTTTACTGCCCTAGAGCCTCACATCTTAGATACAGAGTTAATAATTTCTACCAGAGACCGCTTTAAAGAAGAGTTGGCACTATTAAGCTGCGTGAATATTTCTCTCTCAGGTTTTTGGTCAATACCATCTTTAATTTATATTATCTTTTGAGAGAATGGATTTACAAGTGTACAAGAAGATGTAGAGTACTGGAAATTGAATGGAAGTAAGAAAAAAATTGGAAACTGGAACTTGTAGCTGTCAAGATCAGATGGATTCTGATAGTCATTGGGTCCATTCCCTATCAGATGGATGTTGCCAACCCACAGGAAATAGTGGCACGCTTTTTATATTTGTATATTTGTATGTTATCTTTCACCTTCCTCAGGTATGTACTCCAAGGAAGCTGTGTTCTAAAAAAATGTATAAACTAACAAAAACCACTAATCTTTTACATGTTTTGGCACTCAAAGCACAGATAAATCACTGAGTCATAGTCTTACCTATGATACCACTTACAAAATAAATCCAAGCTCAGGAGGAACAGCAAATAACTTGTCCTTTAATTATCTTTTAAAAGCTGACTGTTTGTTTCAGAATATGATTTATTTTTTATTTTATTTTATTTATTACCCTGCCTTGTTTCAAATGGGTACTGTCTGACTGACCTCTAGATACCCTTGCATTTGCTCTGTGATATCCCCAGAATGTCAATGCTTTGATTCTTCAGCTTTCATTTCCCAAACATTTCGTATTGGTCACTTCTGGTAGCAGTGGCAGCTGAAGTGGAAGTTTATCCTCCAATAATCTGTACTGCTTTAATGGTTCCCGGCATCCTGAGGATATTTTCCAAGTGTTATGGTGACACCAGCTGAGATCTTGGCAATAGAAAAGTGTTTCACATGTTTATTTTCTAACTTAGTCTCTTGTGGTTTTTTCTGCTTTCCCAACCCTCTGCCACCACTTTGATTTCTATGGCATAATGCCTTTTGTTATTACTATATTCTTAGTTATCACTTCTCAATATCTTTCTGATTAAAAAGCCTGTGAGAAACCTGAGGGCATTCCCACTATGCATCCAAAAATCTCTTAAAAAATTTCTCCAAACCTCCAAGTCACATTTGTCTAAAAGCTGAGCAAAAATCCCTTCTAAAAGCAACAACAATAGTCACATCTTTTTTATATATTTCTCTGTAAACTAGAGTCTAGGAACTATAGCACATAAACCTTGTAAAACGATAAGCACGTTTCAAACAGTTCTAATACAAAATATGACACATAAAACAGGTCACTGGTTTTAGCATGTCTCCAAAATAACATATGCTTGGAAATGCTTATCCTTGTAGCATCACTATCCTCTTTTTTTTCCATGAGAAAATGAATCTTGCAGAAGCATGCCTGAAAAAGCAAAATTCTCATATAATTTCAATCACTCACTCAGTGTGTTCATGACTTTTATACAGCTGACTGAATATTTATTATCTCATGTGAAAGAGAAGCTGTGAGTTTGCTCACCTTTGTCACCTGCAGGATCTTTGAAATGCCTCCTCTCCTGTTTCCTCCAAAGAGTACATTTCTGCATCTCCCAGTCCATTCCCGAGTCCACTGAACATGCAGACATCAATAAGTTCTAGCTAAGTTATCCTATGTAACTCTGAAGAAAAAAGGACAGACTTGCAGATGCTGCAGAAGGTCTTCTTCACTCTCTTTGAAAATTTTGTTTCCTTGGTGGTCTGTCACAGTCAGGTCTCCGGTAGTAAACTGAACAACCTATCCTCCTGGCTCTTCTTTTCTTCTTTTTCTTTTCTGTAAACACATAATCAGGGCTTCAAATCCTTTAGGCATCACAAACTGTATTTCTCTATTGCCCTCTACTGACTGCTGGCTCACGCCGCCTTCCCGGGGAAGCGGCGAGCAACAGATACGCGGTACGCGCTCCCCGCCGCCCTCCCCCGGATCGATAATGACACACGATGACCAAAAGTCAACACAAATCATTCTATTTTTTCCTTTGTTACAAAACACCAGGCGGGATTTACAGCCTGTTGGCCAGCCGTGCTAGCTACAAAACGCTAAACAACAGAAGCGGGAAGCAGTCCGTAACATGGCTCTGCTAACGTGAGCCGTTTTGTTTTTTTTTTTTTTTGGTGAACAAAAGCCAGGAAAAAGTAGAGACGAATGCGTTCCGCCTTGAAATGCGGATGAATTCATCCCACTGATGCCATAAATACTGTGTCGGGGATCTGAGGGTTGTCTGGTTTTTAGAGTTTGGTCCTGCCAGCACTGGGTGCACAGAAATACTGCCTTTTGATGGGAGCTCTGAAGGAAGGGGCTGGTAGAGAGCCATGAATTTGAGGCCATGGTTTTTGGCCATTTCCCCTTTGTCTCTAGTGCTTTGTTGAGCACATTCACCACCACACCTAATATGGGAAAGCCTCATGTGACGGGACCCGGGAGGAGGCACATCACCCCGTGTGTGGATGGCACTGGGAGTGCCTGTTTGCCCTGCTTTTTGGACAAAGATCATCTACAATGCAAAGGGATCCCAAAAAGGTATCTATAATGCAAACTAAGATTTAAAAAAAAAAAAAAAAAAA
>VXAX01002321.1:0-52109 GCA_013399835.1 Leptocoma aspasia | reverse complement strand
AAAAAAAAAAAAAAAAGGAACGGCCCAGTGTTGTCACAGGAGCAGAAGGGGGAAGAAAAGTGTATAGGCATTTCAGGCAGACTGGAAGACAGTGAGGGAGAAAAAAGCAGAGATATAAAGAGTGTAAGAGTGAAGGTGGAGTGGGGGGGAATATAAATGAATCCTTTGCATTGTGTTAGTCACTGCTTAATAAGTACAGCACATGCTGGTTAATCAAGTTGCTCAGGCACTTGTTCTCACAAGAAAAAGTTAATCCACTGTGCTGGTGCAGATGCTCTGACCCACCTGCACCACTCTAGGGGCAGGGAGGAATCAGGTCCCAGCTCCAGAAAAAAAAAAAAAAAAAAAAAAAATCCCTAGCACATTTCCCTTAATCTAGGCAGAAGCTGGGAAAGAATGTGGCACTATATTGCCTCACCATTCTTCCTCCACAACCATCTTCCCTAGGGAACAAACGTGCTTAAAAATTATAAACACAGTCCCACCCCTCAAAAACGTGTTGGAATTATTTTTGTTTACTTCAAAATGTACTTTCATTTTCCCCCTCCAGTATTAATAAATGGGAATATTACATTTGCCAAAAAATCTGTTGACTGAGGAACACTGGCTGTGTTTTGAATAGATATTACATGACATCTCTGCTCTTCCACTCAGAAAAGGTAGGAGTTCACTCAAAAATCACAACCAAAAAAGCCAGCAACAAGGCAACAAAAATGTAATATTGAAAGGTTAATTGAAAAAAACTAGTTTCATTTAAAAAATAGAGTCAGCAGAGGCCTTAATTGTACCTGTTATGAACATTTCATTAACAAGTCCAGATTTATTGACTGTGCAGTAAAGTTCTCTTAAAGGAAGCCTTTAAATTCCTTTTTCCCCTTGCTTTTCAATTTCTAAAGCCCTTGGCTACTCCATGTCAGAAAATAAGAAATAATTATATTTACTCAAATTCCCTGATAGGATATCGAAGCCCGCTCAGCTGAATACCTTTCCTAAATGAACACCATTACCAATCGATGAAAGGCTAAAAACGTCTAGCAAATGAACAGGGCCAAGGGAATTAATAAAACACACATCAAAGAGTGAAAAGCTGAGGGTTTGGTTTTGGGACTTTTTTGGGGTTTTTTTTGGTGTGATTTTGTTAGAAGGGTTGTTTGTTTGTTTGTTTGTTTGTTTTAATGGGAGCACATTTGCAGAGTGATAAAGCAAAGTCTGCAGTCGCCAAAATCCATGGAAAAGGCACCTCAAATAGAGAGGGTAACAGATGAAGTTCAGCAGCGCTGAGCACCAGGCGGATTTATGGAGCTGCTGGTGCAGATCTTTCACCTGACAAGCCCTCACAGAGACGTGTGAGGGGTTTGGAGGTTTTATTTTTTGCACAGAATCACGAAACTGTTACGGTTCGAAGGGACCTCTGGAAACCATCCAGTCTAGACCCCCTGCCAAGGCAGGGTCCCCTGGAGCAGGTGACGCAGGAACGCATGCAGGTGGGATTGGAATGTCCCCAGAGAAGGAGATTCCAGGACCTCTCTGGGCCAGCCTAAGTGCTCTGCCGCCCTCAACGTAAAGCAGTTCTTCCTCACGATTTTTCTTTTTCCCCTAAGGTAAAAGTTTCCTTCCCTACCAGAAAAACTTTTCACGCGGCCGGGGGCACAAGCGGCTCCCCGAGGCGGCTATCGCGCTCCGAGCGGGCCAGGACCGGGCTCGGCTCCCCNCGGGGCCCGCCCCAGCCCGGTACCCTGGTGCTGCGGCCGCGGTGCCGCCGGGGCTCGGCCAAGCGCTGCACATCGCCCGCCTTCCCTTCCCTTCCCTTCCCTTCCGGCGGGGCGGGCGCTCGGAGCCATGGGGCGGCGGCGGCTGCTGGCGGCGGCGGAGCAGCTGGCGGGGGCCTGCCCGGGACAGGCGCGATTCCTGCTGTAAGGAATCGCGGCGGGGCGGGGACGGGCGGTGGGAGAGCCCGGCGGTGACGCGCGGGATGTCCCCGCCTGAGGCGGGGGCCGCGCCCTGACGCTTTCCCTCTCTCCCGCGCAGGTGGATGCTCCGCAACTCCCGAGGCGAGTGAGGGGCCCCGGGCGCAGGCGATGGAGCCGGGGCCGGAGGAGGGGGGCTCCGGGTGAGCCCGGCGCGCTCCAGCGGAGGCTCCTGCCGTGGGAGAGCGGCGCGCGGAGGCTGCGGAAGGACAGGAGCGCGGGAATGAACGCCGGCTCGCCCTCTCCCTCCGTTTTCCCCTTGCCCCTGCAGTGCCCCCGCAGGGCTGTGTTTCGGGGCTGCCGGCAGCAGGGGCGAGCTCGCCAGGAAGCAGGGCCGGGTGTCCCTCGGGGGTTTAGGGAGAGGCGCCCGAGTCCAGCTCCGGCAGCAGGAGCTAATGAGGCAGATGCCAGGAGTGAGCCTCTTATTAAAAGAGGCTTATATGAAATTTATCTCAAAGCGTTTCTTTGTTCTATGATGATGTTCTATATTTCTTTGTTCTATGATGAGGTCGTGTCGTCTTCTCACGCTTTAAATGGGCAAAGAGCTTTACAAGGCTATGGTGTCCCTGATCTGGTAGAAGATTGTGCCTACATGGAGCTCTTTGCAGAATTGTGAGCCTCTGTTGCTAAAGATTTTTAGCAAGGAATTGCATTTTTTCAAGAAAATCTACAGTTACATTTTGTGTAACTTTGTGCCATGCATTAACTTAGTCTGAATTGCGCTCAGCTGAGCACGTTCTGGTGCTCAGCTTCCTCTTGTGTTCTACTGTTATCTTAAAGACAAAAACATGTACTTAGGTAATGTTAAAATTGAAACACAGCATTTTAAAGTTTGCTTATAAAACATAGTTATTTTATCTTTTTGCCTTTATTTATCTGTAGCTAATGATCGTGGATTAGAAAGGATATGTCCGTACTGCTTCCAGTTCCTGGTTCCTGACAGCTACCGGGTGCGCCTCAAACCAAAGATGAAAGTGACTCCACAAATAGAGAAAGTTCTTAAACGAGAGGCAAAGAATCATAAACTTAACATGAAACAGACAAAGCTTTTGAGAAAGTACAGGGAGTCAAGAAGCATTCTGGTAAGGACAGTTATTTGGAACTGACAAGAACATGATATTTCCCTAAATTTCATGTCCCTATTTCAGCGGCAAAAAAAAGAAGATAGAGAAACCTTTCTCTTAGAAGAGGAGGCCACACATTTCTTTTTAACAAGTGTAAGACTCTTCCTTTCTTTTTGGAATAACTTCTATGCATAAATGACATTTTAAAAATCCACCTTCCACAATAGATAGATCATGAATACAATGACAAGACCAGTAAGCTTTTCTCTCCAAAAAAAACCTTGTGACCCCACATGTTAGAGAAGCTACACAAACATCTCATGTACAGCTTTTGATTCAGTTCATCAGTTGTTGAGCAAATATGTTTTGACACAAACTTTGCTTTGTGTATTTCACTAGCCTCTCATGGCTACATCAGATTATTACTACCATCTGTATTAATAGAATTTTTTACATTTGTCTGAATATTACTGTTCATAGGAAGTCTTTCAAAACTAAACCACAGAGGTAATTTCAACAAGTTGATGTTTTTCTTGAGGCCTCAGCTATTTTTCCTAAAAGTACTCAGGAATGTGACATTTAATTACTATTGGAGGAATAATAGTAAACATTAAATCTAATGTTGCCAAGGTATGCACTGTTTTTAAAACAGGTTATGTGAATGGTTGTTGTAATAAATGAGACAGCACCCTACTGTGCCCAGCAGTTGCTGGCACACTTGGAATTTTCTTGGATAAGAATCCTGTGGTTTCAGGAGTAAATTTTGTGAAACCAAAAATTATTGAAGAGTCAATAAAAAAAATTTAAACGGAGGAAAATACCACCAAGGTTCTTGACTGTCAGAGCAAAATAAGATGCTTCATAAAGGCACTCTCCCGAAATTGTAGATCACAGTTGAGCTTCAGAAAGGACATCTGAAAAGGTTCTTCACCCAGAGAGTGGTTGGGCATTGGAACAGGCTCCCCAGGGAAGGGGTCATAGCACCACGGCTGACAGGAGTTCAAGAAGCATTTTGACAACACCCCCAGGCACGTGGTGTGATTCTTGGCATGTCCTGTGCTGGGCCAGGAGCTGAAATTTGATGATGCGTGTGGGTCCCTTCCCACTCAAGATGTCCTGTGATTCTTCAAGCTGAAATCTTTGCTTTATTTTTCTGGGATCACGAATGTTGAGGGTACATTAAGAACTGTCCCTTTAAGCAACTGGTGAACAGAGCAGTGTCCTATAAATGATGATGGGCTCTTAGACTTATTGTGTGGCTGGAGAGTGTTTCTTAGGGACACACAGTGCATTCATATGAGTAGTTTAGAATTCAGTTTAAATAGGTCCACTTTAAACTCTGGGTAATATTTTGATCTTGGTATGTAATTACAGTTTACTGTACTTGTGTTTTGTTCAGTTTGAATTTGTCCTGTGGATTATGATTTAAGTTTTTCTTGTCTTAAGTCTTTAAAAATGCTGTCAGCAACTGGCAGCTTTCAAAATTAGCAATGTAGATCCCTGTAATCTAATACCTGAGACTTGTGCAAATGAAAATTCCAGTGTGGTTGGAAATTAAAGCGAGCAATAATGTGACAGGTTGAACCTCTGAGAATTTAGCAAGTAGAACTTGATTTTAGATTGCTTCTGCCATAAAAAGGCATCTAACATAAGGACTGTTTCACGGCTTTAAAATTTTTTTGAGTTAACTGCTGATCCATTTCAGGGAATGACAATTAGCTGTGAAGTGCTATGATTAATCCAGTAATTCCTGCATTGTAAAGTGGTCACCTCCATTTATATTCCACACAGTGCTAAGTCATATGAGATGCTGAGTTTGTTTCTCACCTGAATTTCATTTAGAAGAACTAAAAATACATCAATACCTGAGCACTAAAATAGTTAATGCTCTTTTTTTCTTTAGTTCGTTAGGCTGACAAAATATAGTGTCTAGAGGAAGTCAAAACACTTCACTAAAAATGTTTCATTTCAGCATCTCTAAATGTATTTTTTAATAAACTATCTGAATTTACACACTTTGAAATGAAGAATGATTTGGTGTAGATGTTTTCAAAACTGTTTAGACATTTTTGTGACAGTCTTTTGAGTATGTTATTTTTAACCAGAAGCATCACATAACTGTTTTTCTGTCAGTCTAATTGGTGCCTCAGAAAGCTGTCTGGCTGCATTACTTTCTTGTCTCTTAGTATGAGTAGTTGCCATGGCAGTAAGGGGTATCAGGAATGCCTGACAGTCTCTGACTGGGTGATGTGATCAGTTCTGGTGCACGTCTCAGCTCGGTGTGCTGCTGAAGTTCCCTGCAGCCTAGATGTACACAGAGAGAAGAGAAAGTGCCCTTTGTTTAGAACATCCTCCTTATTGTAGTAGAGTACTTTTGCCCTAATACAAAGCCTCATCTTTTTCACTGAGACTTGCTCTTTTTAGTAAAACGGATGACTGAGTTTTAAAGTTTGGTAGTTTAAATATTTTATCCCAAGATTCCATGAAAAGTGTGCAGTATAACTTCATCGGGGTAGAATATGCTAATGACTTTAGATGACACAGAATGCCACCTTTTTTAGCCAAATTCCTAAGGTATAGGAGTACTCCAGTGTACTCAGTGTATCTCGTACACTCAAAATATGATTTGCCCAGTTCAGGTGCTGTTTCATGTCTTGGCAGGGTTGTTCTCTGTATTTCACTGTACAATATTACATTCAGCGGTACGGGTCTTGTGAAATTAGTTGGTAGGGAATTGGAGTAATTTCTAGACAAACCCAAAGGATGTGTTTGGCTCAAGGAAGCCTGAATTAAAATATGAGTTACAGAGTGTATGTTACTTTTTAGTATCTCATGTTTCACTTAAGCAAATGTTTAATTTGTGTCATGGTATTTGGAGAACAGTTTGGATAATTCTTCTAAATGGCTTTATAATACAAAGGTGGAAAGACTGAAAGACAGCTTAATATTTCCTTTCTTCTCTCCGTAGCTGGTTACTTGCAAATCTTGCAACAAAACAACAAGACATTATGGTAAAAGCAGGGATTTTCTGGCAACCAGAACACTCCAGGCAACCAGTGGCACTCCAGGTATCAAATCTAGTCTGAAGACACCAGATGTAAAAATTCAGTCTGCAAAGAAAATGACACCTGCAAGCTGCAGTAGGTTGGGATCTAAAGGGAACAGTCCCTCATCACTTTCCAGGTACCTGTTTCTTTCCTATTTAAAGTACCCCTTTTCCAAGTAGAGTGTATTAAATCTTGTTGATTTTATATCAGTTATTTAATAAAGTTTAAATTGATAACTTGGTGTATTTCTCAGTTGGTATGGCTGTGAAGATCAATTTTAACTTTCCAAACTTTAAAAATCAAAGATTCTCATGAAAAGCCACTGTGTGTAAAGAATGCCCAGTTACATTTGTGTCTTTAATGTAAAATGTCTGTCCTAAAATTTGCATGACAAAGTAACACTTCTGACTGCTCACTTGCACATAAAAATACACTCTTTCTCTTGGATATTTTTCACTCAAATTATGTATGTGTGCTTTCAGTTACTTTATGTTAATTCTGATTTCTCCCCTTTAAGACATTTAAATGTTTGGTTTTTCAGGACACATCAATCTGGACAGGCAACAACCAACTCTGCTTCCAAGACTCCCCGAAACTCCAAATTTCACTTTTCCAAGCTAAAACGGATGCTTGACCTAGAAGAAAATGAAAAAAGCCAGAAGGCAGATTTCAAAACCTTCTTGACTTTACTTTAGTTATATATTATTTAAAAGTAATAAAGATTACAGCAATAAATATTGCTCCAGTTTTATCCAGTGACTCAACAAAGTGATTTCTTTAAAACTCAAGCTAACATCCTGTACCTTGTGGAAGCATAGACCATATCTTGTAGAAGGAAGGTCTGTTTCTAAGGGGAGTGATGGTCTGCCAGAGGGAGATGAGAAGATAGCCAGTTTAATATTCTTGAGAATCTTGAACATATTTTGCAGTTTCTGATGCCCCAAGAATTAAAAGCCGGGATTTATCCTTTGAGGAAGCTGAGGATGGTCCCAGTAGGATGGGACCATTTAATTGTCAGGATTAAAGATTTTCAATTTATGTTTGGCACAGAGATGAGAGAGGACAGCATAAAGTCACTGTTCAGGACTGAGGTTATAGCCTGTCCCGCATACAGTCTGCAGTGATAGTTCTGCACATGGTGCTTCACACTTCCCCCTGAAAAACAGAGCCAATTAGTTAAAAGCATTTACTTTCTTGGATTTAAAGGTCTTTATTTTCCTTTTCTTTTGCTAGTTTAATGAATAGTTTAAGTGCCTTCAGTCTCAGTGAACACTGCTTAAGAAATAGGACCAGTAAATAACTTGGTGGACAGGGAAGAAGTCCAGGGCAGGGGAGAATAGTTTGTTGTAAACTGTCCTAAAGAGTCTCAGGGATTGGCCTGTAACCTTTTTATATCTCCTGTACACTTGCACAATAACTGAAGGATTCACTGCTATTTGTCTCTTATGCACATGTAGGAGAAAATGAACTGCAATTCTTTAATCAAAATGCAAACCTCGGAGTGCTGCCTTTTCCAGTGTAGAACTTGGCATTAATTCACCTGTTGCTGTACTTACAATCCAGTCCTCTGGAAAAATACTTCATTTTGTTGACGGAAAATGTGCATTGCACAAAAGTATTTGAAAGTACAAATTTTGCAATAAATTTTCTTATTAAAAGTACACACATTAGGTACTGCTGTGCTTCCCATGAGGCCAGTGTGAAACCAGCATAGGCATCTGCTGTGTTTTAAGCTGCCCCAACATTATTGTGTTTGTTAGATTAAAGCACGTTTCCCTGTTGTCCCTGTTTACACCTTGCGGTCTCAAGAGTGCATTCCTTTTGGATAAAACTACAGATAAGGGATAAAAGACATGAAGGGGGGACAACAACCAGTGTGCAGAGAAAGCTAATGGGTGATCTATCCATAGGATCATAGGAGAGCTTGTCTAAACTACGCATTTCCAAAAATGTTTTGTGGGTGGTAGGCACTGAGCTACAGGCATTCTCCACACCAAGTGTGTTACCTTTGCAGCACACTATGTGTTAACAGAGATAGAGCCTTGTCATGCTCCAAACAACATTTTTTCTTTGGAGTTAAACAGAGTTGTCAGATACATCCAGATGTGTTAAAAGGGATTGTTACTGTGAGCTGTTAGACTTTATTCTGGAACAAAGGGGAAGAAGTCATTCAGTACGTGCCTTTTCTTGTTTTACAAGCGTGCTTCAAAATGCTGGGTAGAAGTAATCTCCAGTGCTTTTATATTACTCCTAAGCCTTTAACAGAGTTTGTTTTTTCTGTTAACTGGACTTTCACAGAATTGGCATATTGAAAGACACACGTATGTATAAACATGTATCACAATATATATATAGGTATATACATACATACCCACACGTCAGAGGCTTATATGCAGACACATATTGCACACATATATGCATGTCATGCACTCTTCCCTTCAGGACACATTACCTTCCTGTCCTTGATGAAACACAATGCTGTTGGCTGTGGGAGACTTGCTGAGCTCCCCTCCAAACCACTGCCAGGCTGCATTACTGGCTGGTGTTTGAAAAGCTGGAAGAACAACTTGAGAGAGAAATCCCTACACTCATTTCAGAGAGGGCAGAACTTCAGCCAGACTTTGTAAAGCAAGAGCAAGAAGGTCACCGTTAAGCATACAGCCCTGCAAAGAGGCATTTGATTAGAGAGTGAGAGTTATTTCCCAGCTCACACAAATTCTGCTGGGCAATGGTATGTGTATCACTGGCAGTACTTGTCTCCTACCACATTGAAAATGTTACAAAAGTGCATCTTAAAATAACCAGTTCAATTAAATTTACAGTTCTAGAGACAGGACCTCAGACCCTTTAATGCACTGCTTCCTCACTGAAAACTGTCACACAAAATACGAGTAATAAACCTCGAAATTAGTATCAAGCATTTCCTCAGCATCATCACTGAGATGAGATCTTGGCTGACTCCTGAGTACAGGGAGCTGTTTACATTAAAGCCATTTCCCACCACAAGACTGAGAAGGCAAGCAGTCAACAATAATTTTCAAAGATGTTTTTACAACAATGTTTTATTAAATATGAAAGAGCGTACATACAGGTGTTATTCTGAGGACATAAATTACACAAGGATTACAGGTTCTGTCAGAAAAGCACAATAATGAAACATCTTTACATTTCAAACTTTTATTGTTAGCTTTTAACAAATAAGTCTATTTCTGTTGCAAACAAGTAATGAGTGCTATTGAACTTTTGCAAATTCCCACAAAAACATCATGCTTAGTAGGATACTTCAACTATTGTAAATATGAAATCAGAATTAGATTCCTAAATAACACGATGGAAGAGATTTACTACTTAATCAAGATAAATGACACACTGAAATAGGAGTCGAGACAAAATTGGTCATTCATTAGAAAAAAATTCCACTTCAGACACTATGCTTGAGTCTGCTTTCTTTACTTGCAGGAATAATCACTGTGATTAAATGTAATGAGCAGAACTGGCCTAAATATTTGTGTATGTAACCATCAAATTTTAGACGTGCTGGTTTTCACTGATTTTCCCACTGAAAAAACCTCACACCCACGGATCTATTTCCTTATGTTTCAAAAGGCTCTTCTGCAGAGGGCCAACCAAGCCTATGTATGATTTCCACATCCTCCATGCTCATCTGCACTGCTGGCTACTGCATCCTACGGATGTGTTTAGGGTCATCATCAAAGTACCAGACTGAGTTACCACTGACCTGTGAGAGCAGAACTAGTCTGTGCAAGTCCTAACACAATGTTTTTTTTAAACTTCAGGTAAACAGGAATGTAACTTCATCATAATGAAAGCTCTCACTTCGACACTCAGAAGACTACTCAGATAAAATACATAATAAGCGTGTGGTTTGGATTGTGTTGCTAAGGATTAACCGAGCTGCTTTAATATATTAATAAAAACATTAACAGAGTGAATTAGACAAGCTAGTATTACTGCAGGCTGTAGTCTCATTTCCAAAAGAAGTCATGAAATATAATTTCTAAGAATGGTAGTGTTTGTAACTAAGGACTTCACATTTATTTTTAAAACCACAAAAGTAGGGTAGTATTCCTGATATCTTTCAAAACATTCTGCAAAAAACACAGCTTGAGCCTGCAAACACTAGAATATACATACAAGCAGTCCCTGTGACCTCCAAGAAAAGCATTCTCATATGGCAAAGTGCTGCAGGAATCTCTTTGCTTTTCTTGAGAGAATGCTTAATAAAAGTGCAATATAGTGAAGAAAATAATCTAATTATTATGCCTTTATTATTAGATGAAAAAGATTCAGATATTTTATAACTGTGCCTTTTGTAGGGCAGGTATTCTGGTTTGCCTAGAGCCAGACCACATTAGAAGAGGCAGGCAGGGTATGCCCACACATCTTTTTCCCCAACACCCCAAAGGAGTTTTGCGGTACAATCCCACCTACAGATAAAACATTGTGCTGCCCAGTCTCACAGTTATTTCTGTTTTGACAGAAGTTGACAAGTGGTTTGCTTTACCTTTCCACCCAGGCATGTTCTCCCTTTTGTCTCCTCAGCACCCTACCCTTCCCCACCCAGACTCTTTTCTTCCTGAGATGTCAGAAGTACGTACATTAAGCTTTGGAACCTGAGAATTTGGAGGTATTTTTTGACACTACAGGGCTGCAGCTGTACTGTACCGTGCTATCTCCTGCTATACTATTAAGTTACAGTATAAATCTCCTAACTACTTGATACCCGATGCCTTTCCCATATAAATAAAAAAAAACCCAGCGTACCATTCAGCCATTAATATATGACACTTGCTCTAAGAGTGACCTTTGCCTTTCAGAAGTCCTCTTTTCCGAACAAATATTGAGGGATCATTTCCAAAACCCCAGCTATGAAAAACTCCTCGACGTAAACAATTTCACAGTAAAATAAAGAAAAATATTCCAGAAAATAACACTCTCTCAAAATTAAAACTTATATACATCAAGAAAAAGTTGAGGTTTTTTTCCTCATTCTTTTATCAGTTCTACATTACCTGTAGATAAGCAACGTGTTATCACTATGAATAGCAAAAACAAATCCAGTGAAGTAAGTGTCATGTCTTTTTTAAAACCTTTGAGAGATCAAGAAAATTCAGCAGTCAACTTTATTATTATAACTGATTTCAATTCAGGCAGCAAAAGATTGTTTAAGCTTAATTCCCTATGATTCTGAGTATCCAACATAGATCTTTCAGCACAGTCTAATACGCCTTGTCACTGCACTTACAATCACCTCTGGGCACAAATTAAGTTTTCTATGGATGGAATTCAACCATGAACTCACTATTTATGCTTCTTGTTTTACGATTTGTTTTAGAACTCTTAACATATTAAGCTGGTTTAATATTTACCACAAATTTGGTGCTATTCTTTAGCAAAACTGAGCTTTAACTGCAACTGCAATGCACATACATGTGTGTAAGAATTTATGTGATGGGTTTAACATACTAGAACAGAAATATTTAAAACATTAAAATTGTATCAGAAAATTTTCTTACTAAGAATCTACACTGAAAACATGTCAATAAATGTTATTTATTTTGCATATTACACCTTAACTAAAGAAACTAAATCCTCTGGATTGAATATAGTCAGTTTTTTTTTCCTATGGAATGGAAAATTGCCACTCAAAACTTGGAAATTTTTGGACAGCTAGTGAGCTCTGATAGCTATTTTGAGCACTCCTATTTATCAGTCAGAATTTTTTAGGAAATCGGTATTTTACATTGCATGCTATGGACTGCTATGTCAACAGCTTGTATTTTTGTCTTTTCAGGTTTTTTCTCTACTTAACTGAGGTCTAATTTATGGCAACTTCCATGAGAAAAGGTAACTGGACTGAGATGCTTATGTCCAAGTGTATTTCTTTTAAAGAGAATGATTATTCTCCATTCACATCCTACAAGTATTCTAGTGATTAGCCCGGTAGAAGCCAATAACAAATGACAGATAACTGTCTTGAACAATTTCACTCCAGGATTATTTTGAATTGTTGTGGGTTTTGAAAAGAAAAAACAGCTTTTTGCAAAAAAATATGCTTTCATGTGAGGTGTATTAACCTTGTAAACTGTGAACTTAACTGGTACAAAACAATGCCTGACAAGTGCAAAACCATGAACAAAATGCAATCATTAAACACTCCTATGATATACCCAACTCAAAACACTTGCAGCCCAGGTTTTTAAAGTCATCGAAATGCCAAAGGTACAGGTAGGCATTTTTTTAATTCACTCAATGATTACATGGCTCATTCCGATGGATTGAAAAGCAGAATTTTCTGTCAACGTGCTAAATGCCTTTCTGTATCTTTAAGTTTTTAAGTGAACTTAAAAGCTGATGCATAGTATGGAACAAAGGTTCTTCATAAATTCAGGTGTTCCCAGACAAATACCACCATTTATGCCATGCAACAGAGTTTTTTAACTGGGCAATAGTTTTCTACTCTTTAACTTACACACAGGCCTGAACAGTCTCCTCCTGTTGTGTGAGAAAAAGACAGTAGAGATTTAGAAATATTTGCTGGGGCAGGTGCAGTTGGAGAGGTGGTAGCTCATGCTGGCCTCCAGAGTTTCTCAGTGGAAGAGGATGTACAGTACAGCTGTATTGCCATCCTGTTGCATGTAGGGATGGTACATTGTCAAATTTTAATAATGGGCACTTAGCAACTGAGACAGTTTAGAGAATGACCTTTCAAGTTAATTAAAACTGTAAAATGGCTTCACATTTCTGGGATTAACCTTTTTAGATGGAAAACAGATGTTGCAGAAAGGGATTAGATTGCAAATGAGTGGTCCCTCGATTTAGAAACTAAGCAGCTGTAAAACGCTACCATTTCAAAACATAATTAAACTGGTCAATTTTATAGTTTCTACATGCTGACTTCTAAATGATACAAAAATACTGTAGTATTTTGAGTTGTTTGAAGATCTGCTCAGTGTAACATGATTAACATTTTCCAATAGAAAACTGGTTGTTAGCATTTACTTTGAAAAAACCCACATTGTTTTGGGAGTGGGTAATTTAAATGTCAGGGACAGTAAGATCACTTTTAACTTTGCATGAAATTGCATCGGCCTTCTTGCAAACATAAGCCTGTGATTTCCACATTTCACTCCCTCACTAGCAACGGAAATGTCTCAAGTTAGAATAATGTTCTGATTATATATTGATCTACATTAAATACAGGGTACATACGAAAAATCTTAGCATGTTTTTTTACAGGGCACCCAACTAAAATCTTTACAAAAGATAATTATCCATTCTTCCATGTAACAGACACAGATGCCACTTTTATAAATGTACCCTTATGTTCACTCGCCAATAAAATAGTAAACAAATCAACTTTTTAAACCATTTTTTATAAATTATTAAAGTATTTTTACTGACACTCTGCAACAATATACAAAAATAATACTACAAGAGTACCGATCGGTCTGGCCTACCCCTCATTTCACAGAAAAGCAGAGGTTATGGGGGGATGTTTGGGAATCAATCATCGCTGTAGATGTCTCCTGCAAACGGTAGGTGTACATGGCTGCCCGTGACGTTGGGAAGTCGAGAGAGATCAGGCAGGTTCTGGATGCGTGACCTGAGTTCTTTCCGTACTTGGGACACTCTGGCTAACTTGCGTTTGTACTCCTGTAATGCAGAAGAATTCAATAAGAGGTTTTTTTGCTATTACCATCCTTACTACTTACTGCACCTGTGATTTTCCAAACTAATTATTACTTCTACAAATGAGGTAAACAGCGTTTAACAGGTGAGAACCCACAGATCTGGGTATTTAGGAGGCACAGGTATCAGCTCCAGCATTTTCCCAGCAATGGACTTCAAAAGCATAGCCATGGGATTATTTTGCTTTGAATTCTAAGAACATAAATGCTAAACAAGGAAGACAATCCCAGCTAACACAACCACAGGCTTTTCTCCGTGTAACTAGGAGAATGAGATTATTCTTAAAACTTAATTAATGATACTTGTTACACATATTCTACTATCAATAACAGAGGCTGGAAGGATAAACTTACTGATGGTCAAAGAAATTACTTTTCATCTCGTACTGCTGAAATAATAAAAACCCAACCAAATATCCTGTAATTAGGCCTAATAGGTCCCACTGAGCTGACCAATGATACGTATTTTGTATTAACTTTTATAATAAAAAATGTATTTCCTTAGTACGTTTATGGATTTAACCCTGGGTTTTCAGAAACTTTTTGAATTGGGAACTTAAGATTTTGTATTGTGTTGGAATACAGGTCAAACCACTCACAATTGATATATTTAATGATTATGAGGCACTTTTCACTTGAAACAACATTATATAAATAAAGTTAAACACTGTAAATCAGTGGACTAGAATATAGTCAGTGGTCACCTCTTAAGAACACGAGATATAATGGAGAAGAACACCAGCTTTTATAAAACGAAAACAGTTATTCTAAAATATAAGAATATTAACATATCATTCACAGGAATATATGTATTTCGAATACTTGGAAACTGGAAAGCAGAATAAACTAAGCACTAGCAGACAAAGCAGTGCTTCGTGAAAAAATACCACAATTCACAACACATCAAATGCAGATGCTTTCTGGTGTGGCTGCAGGTTTTGCTGCAGCCTGAGAATGGCTAGAAGTAAGAACACACAGGTAAACTACAATTTGGATGATCAGCCCATGGATAACCAAGATCTCATGACTATAACCACTTTAAATAACAGTGGGGCAAAATTCTACATAATCCTACAACAGTGACAAATATAACACTTGACAGTTTCAGCAAGTATGAAAACACTGTGCAAATGTCTATAAAAGGTAACAATCGGGCTGTTTCTTTACAAGCTCTAAATACAATTTAAAATATATTACTATATTGTTAATAACATGGAGTAATAAGGAAGAACAATCAAAAGACCTTTTGGCAGTAGAACCCAATACAGTGGGAAAATGTAGTAAAGAATGTTAGATAACTGGGACGTGATCAAGATTATTAGACAAGGTCCAACACAAATTAAAAAAGTTTGCAACTACTAAGGCAAAGCATGACCTTCTTACCAAGGGCAGTAGGAGAACCTTGAGATACCTTAAATTCCTAAGGAGAATAGTAATAAGTAGCTAAAAACCTATCAAATCTTTACACAGAAGAAAAAGTGTCCCTAAATTAGGACCATCAATTCCTTGGTATCATTTATACTTCAAAATCAAATATTACATGCAGATTCTTATGAGATACTAAACAGTGAAAATACTACAGATGCCCAGTCAGTGGAACTGTAAACACTTGGTAACAGTACACAGGGTAAAGCAGCATTTACTTTAGGATACAGGTGGCCAAAGAAGTCTTACAAGTATGAATCCCTTGGTCCTCTGAAACCATCTCACACTTGTCCAAAATGTTCTCTGCAGTGCAAGTGACTTCAGGACATGGCTGTGCAAATGAAGGTCTGTATCCTGACACTGTATCCCTACAGCAATGCCCAAAGGCTATAAATACTTCACTGTTTCATACCTGATTTTACAGCAGCATCCAGAGGCCTCACTGAGCAGACTCTGTGCAAGACGCGTAGTCTTTTGCCAGCCTGTAAAAGGCCAATCACAGGCATTCTCACTATGCGTTTTAGTCCAGGATGCAGAGGCTATTATTGACTCCTGACTATTATTTTAGGGAATAGATTTTAATGCCAGAGGACAAGACCAGCTTCAGGTTTCATTGTTTACTAAAACAACCATTTTGGTGCTATACAGAATACTAGTCAACTAGAATTCCTCTTTTCAGAAGCAGGATGCCTGGAGATTGATCACTGGGCAACAAGGATTTTGAGGAAGTTGAGGAAGCTAGGTGATCTGGCCTCCACTGTGAAAGATGTACTGCTGTACAGAAGAGGATGAGCAGAACGGTAAGCAGAATCAATATACTCGAGAGGCCTAAAAATCATAAAATATATTAACTATAAAACCCCTCCTATAGTTAATTCTTGTAAAGAGCTGAATCCTGTCCAAGTTTATTCTCTATCAATGAGGAATGTAAAGCAACAAATCAGTATCCCTTCACAAGCTTGAAGCCTGAAGCTAGGCAAATAGACAGTCACTTAGCAACAGACTCAGCAGCTATATTCTTGCTAGACTTTACTCCAAAACCTGAAATGTACCTTATATTAGATTGTCAGTTGCTTGACTCCCTTAAAGTTCCTTTTAGCTGATAATAAATCATTTTCGTAACAGCATTGCACTTCTGACATCCAGCATTTTCCATATAAATCTGCCTGGGACTTGTTGCCTAGTGACTATCAGCTTGATCAATACTACTAAGAGTAGGTTCCTTTTCCTCACTAAGGAAAATGTTCTCATAAATTCTGTCTTCCACATAACACATCATCTTCCTCTCACCAACATCTCTGGCATAATGCACTCTAGGGAGACAAAATTTGTTCCTTAAGCCTTCTCAGAAATATGAAACTCTTGAGAAAATTTGCTTGAAGCTTTTACTGCAAAACTAGTGTAAAAAAAAAAAAGCAAGGTTTTATAGTTGATTATATTATTGATGCAGTATAAGGTACAGAATGCAATTTTAATCCAATTTTGGTAACCCAAAGCATATGTGAGATCTGAAACTGCAGGTTAGATGTTCACAGCAATCCTCCCCCACAAGCAGAAAAATTATTCATCTATCCAGAGCACCTAATTTCCCATGACATTCCTGAAACTATTCTAGAAATCACTGGAGATGTCCAGTTTTTATGACTGGTAAGCAAGTCCAAAAGAGGACTGATTTTCAAGTACAGTGACTCAGCAGTTTAGAGGTATTTTCAAGGCAGATGCTGTTCACAGTTTGATTCTATTTAAAACCACTAGTCTCTTCTGAAAGGTTTGCCTGTGTATTTTTAAGGCTGTTGTTATAGTCCTGGCATGACCTAAGTAGTCCTGGACTGCTGGAATACAACTATTAAGTACTCATTATCAACAACACTCACTGTATGTACAGCCTTTACAGTTTTATCATAATAGCATGCACGTGTACCTACAACCTTTTTCCTCAGTGTGCATGTTGAGAGTGTGACAATGAAAGCAGAGAAGTGGGAACTGGGATATCTAGGTGTTATTTCAGGTATCGTTGCTCCATTAGAAATGCTGGATGTTATACAACCAAGTAACAATTTCATCCTATTTTTGACACTTCTAACTGTGGAAATCCTCATGGAGAATTTCAACTTGATTGTCACAATGCTGATTTTAAGATAAACTTCAATTTACCACTACATAAATGAGGCAAGATTTGACATACTTACTTCAAAAAGTCAAGGACAAGCTGAAGTATGATGCTTTCTTTTGTTACACTGAGCTTAATTTGCATTTCTTCCTACCTATGGAGAACCTTATTCTTGGGATACATGGGCAACCTGACGTTTGGAATTAAAAAGTCTCTTCAATTTCTCCAGTGGCTTAAGCTAACTTATTGCTACTTTCAGGCAACATTTGTTTGTACTTCTAGTCATAAAAGCAGGTTTATGAGGTAATTAGAACTTATTTTGCTCATTAGAATCCCACCAGTTACTACAATTTCCATTATTTGACAGTGTATATGGATATTTTGTGAAAGCAATGCTAACAACATATGGATTCAGAATCTAGATTAACAGTGATTCTCCATCAGAAAGTACCAGGCAAAAAAGCCAAATAATTTTTGATTAGACATTACAGACATCATAAATAATAAAAATGTGGGCAGCTCAAACAAGCTGTGCACTGCAGAGAATATATTCCCTTCCAAATAAAATGGATCTTTATAAAGATGTTCTGCAAAATGAAGGTGGTACAGATAAAAAACTTCATGGACATGCTTTCCCTTTATAACATTGATATGACTTTGAACCTTCATCTGATCACTGAGGCTATGGAATGCACCAAAATACGGCGTAGTAGCACACGTATAGCAAAGCAAGAGTAAAAGGTTTGCAGGAAAAAGAAGTATTTAATCTGCACCCTCGTTAGCCATAGAAAGGTAAGGTGGAAATAAATACTTCAATACAGAAAAACAAAACCCAGACATACAAAAGGCCTTTAAGGTGTTGAGGCCATGTGTGTACATCAGCATCCATGGCCTGTATGTACACAGTATTTAAAACTGAGATCTCTGACTTTCTAGGTCCATTCCAACCTCCAGTTTCAGTGCAGATGTTAGAGCTGCATCACAGAGCAAAGGTGTCTGTGTCCAACAGTGCAGAAACTACTAGAACTCTTCAAAGGTTCAGACGAAAGCAAATGTCATGTGATAGCCTGATATCTAGATTCTGAAGTTCAAAATCACAGTATTTATAGACTACCTTGCCAGACTCTACCTCACCCAGTTTGGGTATTTTTCTGCAAGGAAGACTGACAACTAGACCTATAGGATTCGGGTAAGCCTCACTATCACCTTGGAAAACAGATGAGCAGGGTTAAATTTTATGCTGCCTTTAAAAATTTGGCATAGCTCACATTTGTCAGCAGTACAATTAAAAGCTCAACCTATTTACCAGTGTTTAGGATAAATGAAACCCTGAAATAACTTTAAGAGACTGAACCAATATCCATAAACTTCACACACGAGGTAGAAGAACTAAGGACAGTTATGACAAGCTGAGGAAAGGACGGACTTGGCTAACCTTCCATTGCACAAATGAATAGTCCTAGAAATGGTATTTCTGGAGCAAGCATCAACTTTTAAAATATGTTAGTATCTAACTGTTTTGCATTTGGTCTTGCCAGGTTTTGAACTAAGTAAATAGCACTGAAGCATTGAGCAACTACTTGGTGACTGCTTTGTTTATTCCATTTTGATCCAGCACTGCCTCATGCATTACTTACTGTACACATTATTCTGTGCATAGATCTACTAATACTCTCAGAGCTTTTCTGATGGCAAGCTTCACCGTTACAAAATACAATTTGTTCTTCAGAAACCTTCTTTGAGCTGACACATGAAAATGAAATGCTGGGCATCCCATTTTTCTTAGTACATAAAATTTCCAAGAAATAAACACTTCAAAGCAATTTTCTAAGTTAAAGTATTAGAGACTCCTCAGCTTGTCTGCAAGTGAAGCAATAGGAAGAAATCAACTCCCAAGTTTGAAGCCCACAAACTAAATTAGTGACCATCTGGGGAAAGCTTGATGTGACTTTGTTATCAAGTGCTTGATGTGACTTTGACCATCAACTGTTATGATGTGGTACAGACTGGAATACACTGCAGACCTTCAAATCACAAATTCCTGTCTGGAATAGTAGCAGATAGAAACAAAACATTTAATCAGGACATTTCCCATCTGAAGTGTGACTATCACAAATGCAAAGTCTTTTCAGTGGCCACAAATTATTCTTCCTATTTCTTGAAAATGCAGTTTTTGTCCAGCTCCTTCCAGCCTAAAACAGTGTATCAAATCTCATTCACTGCAGTCTTGACTCCTGGTCTCCATCTCCATTCCTGGAACATTGCTCCTAGAACCAACCTTTGTCCAGGAAGGATGTTCAGTGCCTCTCAGACTCCTATCACAGCTCTAAGCAGACACAATACAACTGGTTTTTGCCTACCTCTTCCCATTTCTAGCTTTTCTGATTCTGATCTAAATTTCTTCCTCTCTAATCATGGTCTCCATTTATCATTCTCTCTATAGTTCTGGTTCCAGTTACACCTGTTTCTCCCCAGTCCTATACTTGGCCTGTCCCTATTCTCCACCTGTATAATATCTTCATCAGATCTATTACCTCACATCAGTTTTTGCTTTCATTGTCTTGATTAGTCTGTATGAATTCCAGTTGATTTCAGTCCTACATGGCGTTACACCCTTCTGGCTGGTCACTCCCTTCTCAGCCAGCTCATCGCCTATTCCAATCTTTACTGTAATGTCTAGTCCTCGATCCCTTCTCAATCTCCACAGCCTCTGGTGCCAAGTTCCATATGAACTTATCCAAGTTTTGCATTCAAACCCATTGGCTCCTATCTCCCCATAATGTAGATTCATGGGAGCCATGGACAACCTGCCCAGAGAAGAAGTTCTTCTCACATCAGAGAGCAAGTGGCCAAGCAGCACACGGCCAGCCTAGAGAACAACTGTACACGGCTGCAATTGCAGAAGTCGTCTTTAGCCCAGGCTGGAAAACTCTCTGGCAGAGATCTTCACAGAAGTTAGTAATGTTTAAAAGAATCTCTGATGAGCATATTAAAAGTAAGATATTTTCCAAAGGCTTGTAATTTCATTAAATTCAGGTTCATTTTCATTAGTATATTAAAATGCATGTCCTCTCAGAAAAAAGGATTTCCCCATTTCATAATAATTTGAGAAAAAACATAAATTACTTAATTCAAAACTAATTTTTAAGATTATTTTATTATAAACTTGTCTTTAGCCTTTCTGTAGAAGATTGTGTTGCCAGAAAGTTCCTCAGTGTTTGGAAAAGTAGAAGAAAACAAAACAGGACTTGCAAGCCTTCAGGGAGGTAATGGAGTCACCATCCCTGGAGGTGTTCAAGAGGCACCAGGATCTGGTAGTGGATGATGTGGTTTAGGGGTTAGAGTGGTACTGCTGGGTGGACAGTTGGGCTAGATTGGCTTGAAGATCTCTTCCAATCTTGATGATTCTATGAGTAAACTTAATTAGCAGAGATATTACTAGGCTGGCTTAGTTTATATTTATCTCCCCATAATCATAAAAGGTCCAGGGTGATGAATATTAATTTATAAAATAAATTACTATATAAAGACATTGATTTAATTAGACAGCCTCTATGGGACTATGATTTAATTTAAAGCATTCCAGGACGGCAGATATGAGCAGCAGCTGAAATGAAGGATGCCTGCCTGAGGTTACACTTGGTCTACTTGTATTTTATCATCTGATACAGCATTTATTTAGCCATTATAATAAACTCAAAGCTACACACTTTCAAGAGATGCTTAAATTATACTGAATTCTTTAGTTTCAAACACTGGCTGACAGAATGAAGCTTTGGAGAACTTTTGATGATAAGTAATCAAGTACTTCAGAACAATTCTGAGCAATTTTACTCAAATACTCAAGTTGCTACTCTGCACAGGCACACAAGGGATAAAGCAGAACAATTTTTAAAATAAAAAAATAAAAAAAAATTAAATGGCTGGAGGCTTATAGATTACTTCTTGAAGTTTTACCTATTCATGGAAGATCTACATGAAATCCAAATTAAAGGCTATCAGTGTTTAATTTTAGAAGAATTGAAAATGAATGAAGAATTTTGACGGTCTATTAGAAAAGCATATCTTTAGCAATGCATTTAAGAACTGTTGTGTAAAGTCTTCAGGCTCAAATATTTACTGTATGTAACAGATGAACTGTAAAAATTCAGATGTGTCAGGTGCACATTCCTCAGTTCATGCATCCCTTGCCTGTAGATCATTACAACAGTCTCAGTTCTAACTTCAGATTTCACATGTGCAACTTTCTCAACCTAATGCTGTAAGTATTGAACCGCAAAAACGTGAACTGTGTTGTTCATTATTTAGCAGACACAAATGGACATCTTAAAGTATGAAACTGCTGTAAAGCTAAGACTACATGCACTTATTTTGAAGATGAAAGTGAATCTGAGAATGAAAGTTAACACTGCAGGTCACTAGATAGGGATTTATCTATTGCTAGCCAAGTTGCAACTCTCCCAAATCTCTGTCAAAGACAGATCTACATAATGTAGAAGCATAAAACCTAGTTTTATTGTAGCAAGGCTAAGCACTAGTAGCAGTCTAATCCAAGAGCATAGAACTTAAAGTAGGGTAACATATTCAGCTGTTGCAGCTGCAGTATATAACCACTCAGTGTTAACCTGTGGGCAAGAAACAAAATGAGAAAGCATTCTAGCTACCCGAGACTGGGTATTAGCTTTATTTAGGGTGAAATAAATAAAGGCAGTGCAGATACAGGACCCCAAATTTCTGCTATAGGTGAGCCCACACTGGTGACCTTGTTCATTTAAATAATCTATCAGTGTAGAGTCTATCTGCGCAAAACTGGTCTTGGACATTTTGAAGAAGTTCTTCCAACTACATTTTTCTTAATAATTGATGTCTGCTTTTTCCAAGTTCATAAATTATTCCTATCCAACCCAAACAAAGAGCTGTGAAAGACAGCCACCTTAAATTTCAAAACAGTCTTGCTTGAACAGCATGTGGTTTTTAAAGATTTTTTACAGACGGTTCTCAAAAGAAGTCAAGTAATGCCATGGGCCATCCAATATGTGTACATTCTAATGAATTTTATCAGCTAGACAGTTTCACATTACACTTGTCAACTCATTCTCACAGCTTCATTAAGTAGGTTGAACCATCCATTTTAGATACATGGATTCTCAAGAGGAGAATTAAGTTACACCTCAAGCTCAAAGATAAGCATTCCCAAGCCTGATCTGCTTAATGGCAGTTGAATATGCTCAGTGTCAATTGATAACTGAAACTATAGTTTACATGACTAATGAGAGTAATTCTGTAAGACAAATTGTTGATATGCTGCATGGTGATTTCTGTGTTTTTCTCTCATTTTGTGTGAAATACATATTTCAGATGCTGTGTTCAGCAGTGGGGATGGGAGCATAAGAAAGGTAAAGGTGGAAAGGAGAACTACACAGCAGGAACAGATATTCTGATTTACTTGCCTCTCATACACCCTGTGGGAGTATGTCCAGTGAAAACTCTACTATGCATGAAGCAAGCGAACAGCTGCACTTCTTCCATGACCAACAAGAATTATAATCTAAATTTTCCAAAAATGCACATAGATGCAAGTTCTGTCATTTAAAAATTATTTTTAAAAGTGCTTTTCAAGAAAGTACTTACCCTCAAGCTTTAGTATTAAAATATTATGACTAGAAAAATCTGCCTTAGCAAAGTGATACCAATAGAGAGCACAAAACAATTCCAAGAAAAATTCACAATGAAATTGTCCCTTATCAATCAACCAGTTTCAGGCAGCAAATTTGGCACACCCACATGTTTTTTACGTTATTTATCCAATTCCAAATTGCTCAAATAGCTGGTTTTATTTTACAATAAAAAAGGTGTAAAAAGAGGTTGTCAGGGAAGAAATTATAAGAAATCAGAGGAAAAAAAAGTCTAGAGAGAAAGCAGAACACAGAACAAGTAAACAACATTAAAAACAACAAGGGAAGACATTTACAGTGTTTTTCGTAACTCTTCTTTCCCATTATGAACTATATTGCTCCCAAAAGCCTACAGATTGCAATAACCCTAGTAATGCACATCCTTCTGTGATCTGCTGATAAAACATGTATCAGAGGTTAGCAATCACAGAATTACAGAATTTGGTGAGTTGGGAGGGACGCACAGGATCACTGAGTCCAACTCCTGCCCCTGCCCGGGACCATCCCCAACAGTCACACCATTGTGCCTAAGAACATTGTCCAAACACTTCTTGAACTCATCAGGCTTAGTGCTACAAAATAATTTCAGTCTAAAATGTCTTGGCTTTTTAAAGCACCTTTCAAGCCCCCTATAGTTCACTAGAATGATCTTTAAAATCATTATCCTGGTTTATGTAGAACTCTAGGAGTATCTGTGGGGTTTTCCATTTTGTATGTCTGTATTTCTATCCAGCTGTGGATGAAATGACCTTGGAAGATCAGGTCATGAGGCAAACATACTAAGTTAAATGTTACAATAATTTACTACTAAGATATTTGCAAACAAAATAATGTAATACAGTAGACTTGTTACTGGGGGGGGAAAAAACTAATGATGCAAGAAATTCCTTCAGTCTTCATGTTTACACAGTGTCAACAGAAACAGAATTATACAAAGCAGTAAATCACTTAAAATTCCCTTTTTTGCCACGTGCTTCTTGCATGTCAGAATTCAAGTCACTTAGGTATATTTTCACCAAGTTCTTTACCCTGGGTTTCTTCTTTCTTCTTTCCAGACACTCCAATCTTCTTATTCACACTACATCTGCTCTCACAAACTTGATACTGCCTTAAATTTGCACCAAGGGTTCTAGAGAAAACCTCGGGCTCTACTTCAGTTGTACAGCCTAAAATAAGAAGCTGTACAATCTCTCTTTTAAAAAGCTGGTTTTCCTGACAATGTCTTAGAAAAGCAGGGTTTTAGCAGATTTGCTATCCAAATTGCAAAGTAATGACATCTGTCTCATTTCACTGGTGAGCTGCTTCAAATTCCCTCAGAAAACAAGACCTGAAGTAGCAATGGAAATAGCACTCTTGCTGCAGAAAAGGGCTTACCATGGTGGCAAACTTAATTGAATACAAATCCAGTATACATGGCTAGTATAGCAATTTAAGAACTTGTTCATTAATTGTCTATCCCTACTTGCTCTTAAAACCTTTAAGGCTGGTCTCTCCATTGATTCATGTTTCCAGACCTCTTGTAAATGTGAAGTCTGAAAGAAAAATAAAAATAAAGTACACCCAGCATCTGATGACAAGGGAAACAAAACCAGCAGGTCTGAACCTGCAGCTGATGTTCAGGCAAGAGCTGGACTGGCTGGAACGGCAAAATCCACTTGTCAGGACCTGTTTAAGATTTCTGGTGTGCTGGACATGATCTGTGGCAGGCTAGAGTGTGTGTTTATGAAAAACTACACAAATGCTGTCTGGGTATATGTTTCCAGCCTGCCATGAGGTAGAGGGATTGAGTACTAGGCCTGGGTGTGCCACTTCTCTGTTACTCTGCAGGGCAATGTCATGGAAAAAGGCAACATTTCCCAATGCAGGGTGGGGAATATGACAAAATTATTTACTATTTGGCCATTTACAATAAAATGTAAAGACTTGCACACAAACTTAAGATACCATCTTAAAGAGTAACTGTACAAGTCACCATGCATTTAAATTTTTTAATTCTTTTTTTTTAAAGGGTTTGCCTTGCAAGTAAAAGGTAGTTTCTCTACTGACACCCCTCAAACCTAGCCAGGCACCACAGACTGAAATTTAGACTGAAGGGCTCAACAACCCAAATGAGTCCCTCAGTGACTCCCAGCCATCTCTAGCTGGTCTGTGATGGTGCAATAGCATAGCAAGAGGAGCCCCTGCTGAGAGGACAAGTACCTGCTGATGGAGCAGAAAGGACACATCTGTCCCCAACTTCCACAGCTAAGAAAACCAAAAACCAAAATAATCTTTTTGCCGCTGTTTAGGGAAAGTAACTTGCTCATAGCTACCTTATCAAAAAGAGTCAAGACCACAGGATCAAGTAAAAACAGCAAAAAAACTCTCCCCACAGTTATTGATGCATAGGTGGAAAGCTGCAACTGTGTAGGGCATATTTCATTATGTTTCCAAATGAACTGAAGTTTGGAGGAGAAAGTTCATTGTGCAACATGGCAAAAGCTGTCTGACATTACATAAAAGCATGCCAGGTATCCCAATGTTGGAAGAAAACGCATTGCTAGTCACACATGCGCCATGAAAAAGTGAGCAACATGCTTTAATAAGTACGTCTGTATGCAGCAGCATAAGAGAAAGCTTGTCTGCCATCAAACATTTTGATGGACATGAAGAACGTGTCTCCCGAGGAAATTATTTCAGTGACACTGTGGACCTTGCAGCATTCTCAGAATTGCACAGTATTCCTCCATCCCACTGCAGCACTAAGAGCCTGTCTGTTGACCCACACAACAGTTTGTCTGTGCATGTATGTTTTCCACCAGTAGCTTTGTTTTCACTGGAGCTCTAATGAAATTCAGTATTTTCCAGCAACCTCCTCCCACTGAAATTTGGGCACTGGCTCACATGCAGAAAATAAATATGCTCTAAATCTGAAATCACATAATACATTATGACTTCTCAAATTAGAAAAATATATACTTAAATGGCAAGCCTTTATCAATTACATTGAATGCAATCTGGAGCACTCACCATTTTATAACTGAAGATTGTAAAACCTGTATTATGAACATCAGTCTTTATTACTCTTGGTATTTTAAAGAGTAGCTTCTGTAAACTCTCTTGCTCTTTTACTTATATACCTAACTGGATGTTAGTTATTCAGACTCCAGAAGACAATGAATACTTTCAGGTAAATCCAAACATGAAGTTCAAGTGACCAACATTATTCTTGGTCAGCCCACATACGGATTTACTCTCAAAAGTCTAAGAATTATTGCTACTATTTAACAGAAACACAAGGTTGAAACCTACAGCTGCCATTGAGCATGCTGCATAAGAACATTAATTTTCCACTGACTACAGCAGCAGCTATTGAGTATGGCTTCAAGGATTTGGGGCTAGGATATTTGCTGAGTCCTATACGCACACACAGAGGACACTAATGGAGTGAGATGCTCCTAGTCAGCAGTGACAGGAATCTTCTCTATCTTAAACTGTTAAGAGTTGAAAAAAATTATGCTAATAATAATTTTGTGGTTTATATATGGATCAACACAATCATTTTCAACTAGCTTAAAAGCAGTTGCATGTTCCAGTATTAATAACACTGATTTAGCCAAATAATAAAGCAGCATCCTTCTGGGACTCAAGGACTAAGCACAAAGCACAACTCTACTGGTGTGTGGGTTGGGAAAAAAAAGGAAGATCCTGGTGTTTCAGAAAACTGGATTCTTCTCTGCATAAAGCTGAAGACACTAATCAGCCAGAAGGTAAAAAAGTTTCAAGGTGCTCTTTTCCTAGAAATGCTGAGAACATGGGTACAAAACAGCTGCAGATGGCTGCCCATCACATTTTCAATGACATCAGGATGACTTCGCCTTACAAGCACTGCAGTAAGGGAATGCATTAACAATCCATATAAATTACACGTGAGAAGCTAGCCAGGAAACCAAAGGAGTAGTGTTTTAAACACTACTGTCTGGAGGATAGCCTAGTCACTTTAAATTTCTTGCTGCTGTGTTCTAAGACAGCACTTACTTTCTTCGTACAAAAAGAAATCCACAAAACCAGGAATTACTGGTTCTTAAGAAGAATGTGTCATCTGAAAAAGTTCAGGCAGGTTCTCAAAACCAAACCGGTGTGTAGTGACTGCACTCTCTTCTTTGGGTTTGCACCTGGATCACTGCTTTATTCCACAATCTTTCAGCCTGAGGATAAAACATCTGTGTTTAAGATGTGTGAGACAACACTGCTTGAGCAAGAATGCTTGATTTCTTCCACAGATAATAATATTATAAATAGGGACTTTCCATTCCTACATTTTCAGATAAGCTAAGCACCGTAGTTATCACCAAGAAAGCAAACAACAGGTATACACACACACAGAGAACTTAATTCTCTCTACAAAAATTGCATCTAATATCATCCTATGCCAAATGATGCGTTTCTCTACTGGAAATGGCACTCTATTCACTACACGACCTGTGACAGCAAACATAAGAAATGTCTGGCTTTCAGGATGGCATGCTGAATTGTTTTGTTTAAACAGTCAGTGTACAAAATACTAATTACAGTGTTACAGCTCCTAGATTTACATCATGTAAAACTAAAGACAGTTTAATGTACCACCATTTTAAAAAAACAACAGCAGCAACAAAAATTGCCACAACAAAAATTTGTCACAACAGAAGTTGTGTCAGTGGAAGGCAGAAAATGAGGAAAGAGGAAACCATGATCTACTAGTACTCATCCAGCATCCCTCACACTGGTAATTATGGAATCATCGATGAGTAAGACTAAACAGGTATGTCTGGAAGCTATGTGCTGAGTATCAGTTTAACAGAAACCCTGATTTCCTCTGGATGACAAATACTCCAAAATAAAGTTGATGATGGATGGCACAGCTCGCCAAATTTATCTGTCAAATCTGCTGGCCTTATGAGCTACAGCTACACCTTTTGCCCATGGTCCACTACAGCTGAAAGATGTCAATTATCTCCACCAGAAAACAGGTAACTTGGTATGGGAATTTTTATGTTTCTAGAACACGTCAAGAATTTAAACTTGGCTTAACCTTTATACTCTGAAATCTTGGCCAGTGAAGAGCTCCAGCTTTCACTGTTGAGTCTGAATGTGTAGGACAGTGAAGACTAGGTGGAGAGATGCAAAGAAAAAGGAGATTCTCTATGAATGCAATATTCTCAGTGGTTTGGTGCCCATGGTTTGAGAAGAATGCAGAATAAGTGAGAGTGCACAAAAGAAATAAAGTGATGGGTCATTACAACTAGCAAATAGGGATGTGATGCAGAAAATTACTGATTTCCTGTCTACTGCCTTTGCAGAATCATTCCTCCTACTCTGGTAGCTACTAGCAACCTAGAAATAAATTACATCAAAACTTTGTGTGTTTGAAACATTGCCAAGTGTAACACTCGGGGGAGTTACACCGTCTGCTGTCTTCTGCCTTCTACCTTCTTCGGGATCAAAGGGCTCACATTTACTGAGAACATGACAGTTCTGAGGCTTGTCTTTAAAGAAGTTATAAGGAGCTCAGTGTTCTACATAAAATCTGAGAATAGTTTAAAGGCATAAATAACTGGTAAAAACAAACAATGACGTCCCTCTACGTCCTTTGCTGGCCAATGAAGTATTTGGGCTGGAGTAAAATGAACCTTTGATACTGACTAAAGAAAAACAAAGGAAGAAATACATAATTAGATATGGAAAGTGGTCATGACAACCTAACATTTGAGGAAATAGAGCCCAATAAGCATCTACTTAACCTGCAGGACCACAGTCAGATGTAAATCTTGATTCTCCAGGCCTCTTCACATTTTATTGCTACTTTTGACATGTTGTTCAGGTTCTATTTTCAGAACTGACCTTAAAATAAAGGTCTTTTGAAGGGCAGAACTCAAAGCTCAGTGCTATCTCCAACTTTCAATTCTGTACTTCAAATCTGACTCTCTGTCTTTCAATGCCCTAAGCAGCCACTACACATTTTCTACCCTAAATTCTGCTTGCAGCCAAGCTTTAAAACTGTGCATGTGCTGACTACAAAACCAATTCCCCACACCTTTACAGGGCAACATAAAAAATCTGGTTTGGATGCATGGGGAGGAAGAAAAAACCCATCAAAACACAGAAGGAAATGTCTAACTTTTGGGAAGATCAAAAGTTAAATTTTACAGTCATTTCTATCTGTTAACATCAGCCTACACTTAAATCAGACACTCACGTAATAGTTTTAAATACTTCAGGATTTGTGCTAGATCACAAAATACTGATAAATATCCCAGCCCTTAGGTGCACAGCTACAATAACGTCTACAATTACTTTAGAAAGCGTGTAGCATTTCTCCTACTTCTCAGCTTCCTCTCTCACCCCCATTTAAAAATTACATGTATACTATGGAACACAAACTCAACAATGGAGAGAGAGCATCTCTTCTGCATTGAAAAACAAGTCTGATTCAGGGAGAGAAGGCCTGGGCCAGATAATGTTCTTAACAGTACTTTTATCTCATCAGAGTCCTTATTTCCTCCACTAACCAAAATGTAACAGACTTGTCTCTGCCTAAAACTTCGCAATATACTCCTCTCCTACCTATGGCCCTCAAAAATACCATCCTCACTACACTGACTTAAAAGTGCATCCTTTTCAGTTTGGTAGCATAGAAGTGCAGAAAAAGAAGTAGCCAAAATTCTTTTTTGATACTAACAAAACGTTTCAAATGTTTTCATTTAAGTATGTACCATCTCACTTCAAATTCTGAACATCTTATTCAATTTCAGGAAGTTGTAACAGCAGATTTTTCTTGGTTTTGTGATGAAGGGGTGTACTCTATTAGATAATAAGGTTATCGTCCTAGTGTGCATAAGGTTGGGGGTTTTTATAATCAATTTGAATTCATAATATATTTCTAAATTACCAACCCAGTCAGAATATAAGAACCTGCTGTGATGCCAGTTTCACAGATGAAGAAAATTAAATAAAGATGTTTTTGTGAAAAAAATAATACTGAATCAGGCAAGAAAATAAAACAGCTAGTGTTATTGGGAGAGAACACCTCAAATATTGTCTCCTTAGCTTACTTACTTTCAGAGAAACACCATTTCAATGTTATTATTTCAGACAACTATTTTACACCCACAGTAGTGCCAAATGTTCTAACTCCATCCCTGTCAAATTCTCCATCCCACAGCAGCTTCCAGCCAGTGTGCACCCTCCAACTCTTCCCGTTCTACCCCAATATTCCTTTATGTCTTCTACATCACCTAACTATTGTTGTGGCAAAGAGCAATGGGAGTTATGGCTGGTTCCATGCTCCACAGGCTGACTAGAATAGACTGAGGGGAGAAGAGCTACTGAAACATTCCTCTGGGCCTCTCTTCTCTTTATGTATTCCCAGAAGTAATTTCATCAAGCTTTTAAGAGCTAAATAATTAGGATTGTTTCCCTGCCAAAAGAAAGAATTTATATGACTGGCAGCACAACTGCAACAGTCAAGTCTCCTAGGAAACTGGACAATATCTGTAAGCCTAATGTAACAGCAACTCACTCTCTCCTCTTCTGCCAATCACTGGCAGCAGTAACTGAGAAATATTACAAAAATGTTTTGCCCTCTCTAATGAAGTCAACTTTATGCACTTTTTATGTCAGAGATACATCTTCATACTATATAAATAGAATGAAATTCCAAGACAACATGGAGTTGATTTACAGGATTTATACATCATCCTGAGCTGTTTCTCTGCATTCTGCTTCTCCTTATTTCAGTGAATTTTAGTCCACAGCATTTCAAACTTGGGCAGTGGAAAAACTTTACTAACTACATATTAGACTAATACAATACTCTTTACTTTTGGCAGAATGGAGAAATATCACAACTGCTTCAGCTGAATGCAAAAGTAAATGCACTCTGGCTATTCCTTTAATTTAGAATAGTTTTAAGGCAAGTTAAGAACCACTTTAAACACCTATCAGGTCCTGGTGAGTACTCCTTGACAAATTCAATTTCTTCCTGGCTAAGAAACATTCTCAGCAAGAACAGCTGTGGGATACATTGTTTCCTCACTGCTGCTAAAACAGCATCAACTGTTCTTACATCACACCCCCCAGAATAACTACTGATACAGCTCCAAAGGACAGTGAAAGAGAGCTGGTGTTTCAACACTGTCCTCAGCCACAACTCGCACTTTCCAAGTTGTTCTCCCCACTCTGCAGACATATGCACCATACCCCAATCAATGAGAGAAATCCAGGTATGAAGAAAATAACCCAGCTTCTTATCATATTTTGAAATAAAGTGCCAGGGGAAAAATTAAACTACAGCTGCTACGAGCTGAAACATTACCCAAAGTTCTGTATTTCGTCAATGAGCTTTAACAGAAAAATACAGAGTTTTTAAGAACTGGATTTTTCAGCACAGTCCAGCTAAGAATTATGTTACCTAACAGTTTTCATCTTTTCTCAGCTGAGGCCCTTGACCTACTGCACCATGAAGTGGCCTACTATTCTGTAAGCTTTTTAGGAGTGAGGATTAGCTGGTTTTATTTTAAAAGTCTGGATATTTTGAAGTAAATTCCCCAGGTTTACTATATAAAGACATTAGTGTAACTGTGGTGGTTTCGTGGTTTTGATTTGTAAAATTCAGTTTCACTGTGAGTCCTACTTATTGATTAAAGCAGTTCAACTACTAACTCCTTCATTTTGATTCATGAGCTCAATTTTGACAACAAAATTAATATTAAAAATTATTCTGATCTGTCATGAAAGATTCATATGTATTCTTGAATGTTCTTCTTATTTCCAGTGGTATTTACCCATAACTGATGGGCTTTGTAGCAGACAAATTTCAATTAAAGTTCTGGGCTTAAAGAAAAAAAAAAAAACCAAAACACCAACCAAACAAAAACCCACATGGCAAAGTGCATTGTTCTTATACACTACAAAATGTCAATTCAAAACCAGGAATATTTCACTCCTAATAATGCTTTTTTAAATGCAAACAGGTTTTTGTCAAAGATGGCACCTATACTTATTAATCACTTTGTGCAAATTAACATTTCTTACTTTCCCCTATGCCAACTTTAAATACAACATAAAAGGCCATACATTATTTAATTAATAGGCCCTGACAATATTTGCTGCCTCACACCACTATGTAAGATGATGAATTATTTTCCTATGTAGATATGAGAACAGGGTAAACATCAGCACTCTGCCAAAGATCTACAGTAACTGGATGCATATTTTCTTAAATGCCATCTCACAGCTACTTGCTGTCCACCTGAAGATTTTCCTTGCTGTGTACATTCAAATTCTCCGGAAGCTATCAGCTCTGTTCACAACAGCATGAGTACCACTATGTTCTACATCAGATTTTACACAGATTTCTTCTTCTACATAGCACTGGAGTGGTTTTGAGTGAAAACATCAGTAGTCTGCTGTAGAAAAAAATCTCTTTTGTGTGTTTTCAGCAAGGCTGAAAGAAAAAGTAGGCTGATGCTCTAGCCATTTCTCTTCTTTCTTCCATCAGAGATTCCTACAAGCAGCTCTCATCAGCCCTTCCAATCAACCAGGCAAACCATTATCAAAAATGCAGCAAAATAATGTAACTACTGTTATAGGTCATAGTAAAGTATAACTTGAGCATGGTACTTCCTTTTAACTTCATATAGAAGTTCGTTAGACAAAAACCCTCCTTATTTATAATACAGTTTCTAGATCTTAGTCATAGCAGAAAAGTTAAATAAAAAATTTTAAACTGTAAAAGTTGTAAACCAACTTTTGAGTATCAGCCCAACAACACAGGCTTTAATGTGGACACCTATTTACAGAGAACTCTAAGGAGCACAGCTGTTGAGTCAACTGCAATTATCTTCAAATTCACATGGGCTTATTTTCCTATTAAATGAAACTACCAAAAGATGTTAGCTAAAGCAACATAAAATTTTGTGTCAGCTTTTTCATACAAGTCATCTCAAATTGTGGAGCAGAGATTTCCAATATGCTCCCTTCCCTCTCCTTTTTCATCCTTAACATTAAGGGTTTTTTCAAACTGGATTACGAATGTTTCCTTAGTAACTCCCATACAGAAAGACCGCCTAGAATGACTACCTACCATTCAGTGTGGTCTTATGTTCCTATTTAGAGTTTATAGCTGCTTCAACAAATAATTCCAAAAGCTTCTAATTGTGGGAGGTATACAAGCAGGGTTTACAGTTCTGCTTTGTATTCAAAATACAGATTAAAAAAATATTTAAATTTAGTAAGTCCAGCAACACAAACATCAGATTTTTAAGAAAAATATTTAAACAATAACAGTATTACTCTTAGAAATTAAGGCTTGCAGAAAAGGCAGTCTGAACTTGAAAAACTTCACTGCTATTACTGATGTAAATAGGCACTACAGTATCAGCATTTCCTACATCAATTTCTTATATCCAGGTTTTCTTTTTATTCCAGCAAACTCCTGATCAAAGCAAAGGAAGTATCTACTATGCATAATGCACTACAGAAAAGTCACTAATCTACAGCTGCTCTTAAAAAAACTAAAGCTAAAGCACTGATTATTCCATTTACAATTTCCCATCATCTCAGATATTTGCACAAGGTTTTACATACCTGCAAAACTTGTTCTTCTGAGGATGACACAAATAGATCCATTCATTTTGGTTAACAGTATGAAGTTTTTGGCTGGCAATAGCCAGGAACATTCTGGCTACAAGTCTCAGAAACAACAGCAAGTCCTACCTAGGCAAGTCCAGTATCTTCTCTCATCTCAAGGTATTAAAGTACCTGTTATCTTGCAGTATCTCATACATACATACTTTTTTTTTCCCCTTTCAACAAAAACTAATGGGTAAGTTGAGAGTGAAAGCTAAAAAAAATCTCACCCTTCACAAAACGTAAGGGTGAAATGGCTAAGAAAATATAACAGCTGTAACATTTTTATTAACTTCTTTCGAAACCAGAGTATCTTGAATGACAAACAATGCTTAAAATGTGATGAACTGAAGAAAAAGACTATATTTTACAAGGACAAGCAAAGTACAGCCTACAACCTGTTCAATCTGTTAGAAAAACTAGGATTTATATTCAAATATCTGGTAAGTCAATTTAAAAGGAGGAAGCCTTCAAGTGTTTCTGCTGCTCTGAATGACAACATTGAGCTGTGAAGTCTAATCTTTTAGGTACAAACTGAGTAACTCTATACTATGGTATCTGAGGCTGCAGTCAGTAAGTCACTATATGAAAGAGGTATATTTATTGCTCATGTACAGAAAGGTTGTAAGTCTGTTATGAAAACGGGTCAAATAAGCATTATTCTCACAGAATAGGTACAAGATGAGGGAACAAAATGCACTGACTCTGCTTTGTTGTTTGACATAAGGGCTGTTGTTCTCCATGCTAGTCTTGCAAATTACTTCTACAAAACTCCCCAAGTTTATCTCCTGTCACTGAAAAAAGTGCTTATGGAAAGCAAGAAACCACATCTGAAAGATAGGTCAGCAACCTGTAAAAACACTTAGCAAGCCTACTTCCACTGCAGATAAGAGGTGAAACCTATGTCTTATTTTAAACATCCCCTCACCCTAACTTGATGACTTAATTCTTCCCAGTCATCTTTGGGTAGATAATCCAAACTACTGATCTTACTGAAATTTAGTTTTGGTTTTTAAGAGACACAACCCCAATGGTATTCAGTAAAAGACTTGCACTGTGCAACTCTAATAAAGCATTTACACTACACAAAGCCTCTCAAATGGCCATTCAAATGGCCAACCAATAATCAAGGGATTTCAACCAATCTACACATATATCTAAGGATTGTTGCCTGCTCCTGAATCACATTTCATTTCCTACACAGCAGGACGGAGAGAGCTAGAACATAAAGAATACAACTATTAGAGATCTTTACCCTACATTTCCTTCCTGATGGTGAAGATTACATACACTTCTCTGAAAAACACTGCAACTTAATTGGAACTGGGCCACTAGAGAAAGAGTAGTTTTGGCAAAGGCTCTCCCCACTTTATTATTAAAAAAAAGAAATCCGCAGTCACGTTCTCCTCAGCCCAAGAACATCTGCCTAGACTCAAAAGATTTCTTTCAGTAGAAGTCATATATTCCCTGAACTGGAAGTACTGCCAAGTCAACTTCAATTTTTGAAGCTGCAATCTTGAACAAAAATGAATACAATGGTTCATCACGTCAAGAGACCATACAATATGGTCTATTTGTACCACTATTAGTATTAGGTACCACTATTTCTGTTACCAAGCATGTATTAGATCTTAAAACAGTCCTGGTGGGTTTGGATGAACCTTACTGACCCCTTCCTGATACCTTCCAGTTACCAGTTCTGTAATCACTGCAGTGTTAGCTGCTCAGCTTCAACTCCAGAGTAACTTGAGTTACTGTGCTGCTGCCACATTTATGGAGTTGTATATCACCTTCAATGCTGCAGACTCTACCCCATAACAAAAGACAATGTAGGGGTCATCTTACAAATCAATCTTCAACCAAAGCTCAGGAAACTATTTTACGTGCTCAGCTGCAAGCTGAGCATGAAGAAATTAATCCTATTTACCAGAAGTGGACTTGAAAAATACGAAGCATAATGGAATATATTACCCTAAGTACTCTGTCACTGAGCAAAAAAAGCTGACATACTAACATACTAGGGAAGAATAATGGGTTTAAAGAAAAAAAAAAAAAAAAGGCCAGCAAGGAAAGCACTACACATCCTGTGATAACATGAAGGCCATGGTGAAGGGCAACAGTAGACAATAGCACCAACCCAGTTTGGTGTTGCAAAACAAAACTTAAGGATAGAGGCCTGTTATACCACTGCCAGCCCTAAACTGTTTGCTTAATAATTTTGTCTACATTTGAAACCATTAAGTGTGAACCAAGCAGAAAAAAAAAGTCTTTCAAATCCAGAGCTAAAGTCAAGGCTGACTAACTGCTTGCTGTTTATCTGTAAAATTCTAAGACAAAATTAAAACCTTTAGGAAGACAGGTCAAGCTATATGGAGCCATAAAATCTCAATCACGAAATAAATATGCATTGAACATATCATATTCTCTCAACACGCTAAGAAAGCCCAATTAAAACCAGATGTGTGAGTGTAAGAATATGAATACTGCTTACAGAGCTGTAGAAAATCAGAAATGGAAGATAGCACCATTAAGTGTTTTAATTAAATGCAAGCTGCTAAATCAGCACAGGCTTCTCAGAGTAGCACTTCCCTCACAAAATTTTGAATCTAGTGACAAGATATTCCCAAATTTAAAGTGGTAAATTGATAGAAAGTGTGCAAGAAACTGTATATCCACTATACGCTAAGTGAAGCAATAGTACATCTTTCTGTAAGGTCAAAATGAAGGTGAGATGCTGTCTTGTGATCCCCTACTCACACCTGTTCATGAGTCACATAAGATTTCCAACTGTCAAACACTTTATTTGAAATTTAGTAAGAGACTAATACCCTATAATCCAGGAGTCTGTGGGAGGGAGAGGTAAAAGCAAAGAAACATGAGAGAACAGTAAATCAAGTACTTCTCTTGTTCATGTCATTTTTAAGGCCATATTAATTCTAGAATAACAGGACAGTCTTATCAAAAGGACATGAGCCATCTGAGCA
This sequence comes from Leptocoma aspasia, assembly GCA_013399835.1. NCBI lineage: Eukaryota > Metazoa > Chordata > Aves > Passeriformes > Nectariniidae > Leptocoma > Leptocoma aspasia. The sequence goes on along the minus strand of VXAX01002321.1, from coordinate 15,475 downwards.
TCAATTTATGTACACCCAATTCCTTGTTTCTGTATAACATAAAAATCTTATTTTATCTTCAGTGACACCAAGAGACCAACCAATATTTTTGTTCAAAAACTAGGGGATGGGCAGGGAGATACAACATGGAAGAAAACAGAGGAAAAGTCAACCAAAGTAGTAGAAAACAGGAATGGTATTAGTCAGAGGCTTCAGAAAAAAAGTGTTCCACAAAAATATTTCTGCAAAAATTTCCATTTTCTCTAACAGACAGAATGCTATCTAGCTAGAAATCCTAGCTGGAGCCACAGTACACTGAACCTTAAGTATTTATACTGCTTTAAAACTACCAAAAGTGAAGGGAACAGACTCCTTAGCATGATCCTAAATTTGAGGGGGGTTCTAAAGGGGCCTAAGTGCAATTATAAAGCACACCTTCTCTGTTATCTAATAAAGTTTTTCTATTGTGCTTGTGAAGAGCTACATTCATCACTTCTCATTTCTGACCATGTAAACCCAACAGTGTAAGTTAAAAAGCAAAAAGCTGAAAAAGCCTTGTTTTCCCATCTTTCTCCTTTTGGAAATGGCAGCTTCAATGCAAGCAACCCCCAAACTTCTGCACTGGGAATTTTGAATAATTTCGCTGAAAGGATGTGAGAGTTTTAGGAACAACCATGTAATAATTTTAGTTTTCAAGATAAAGAAACGACACTGGATAAATACTTATCCATCTCAGGCATAAATTCAGTAATGCTTGTGAGAATATAGATGAAAACAGCAGAGGTTTGATATGAGTAGTTACAGAATTCCTCCTCTTCAAGCTTTCAAAAACAACAGACAATACAAGATTTTGATTCTTAAATTTATTTTAAGCAGGATGTGTGTACTAATGGATGGTGACATCATTAGAAGATAGGTCCATGTCCACCACCTGCAACAGAAGCTAGACAGACGTTAAAGAAAACAATTTAAGAGTTAAAGATGACACTACTTACGCCAAACATACTCAGGAAAGTCACCTACCAAGCAGTACAGTTAGCTTTTGATGCACATATGACATTATTTATCTGTTATCAAAATTTTCTGTCAAGATTTAGCACATACATTACCTTGCTTTTGATGGAAATTGTGCACTTCTGTTTCAGAAATAACTATTAGAGAGACTCTTATTCTTAAAAAATTACTCATGGAAAGATTGGTTATTCAAAATTACTTACCTGTAAATTATCTTTAGAAGATAAAAGATCCGCAAATTTAGGTCTAAAGCTTCTATCTAATGCTGAAAGCGACTGACAATTCTTTGGGAATTCCAATTCAAATTGTTAAACAAGGTTAAGAGCAGGTAACACTTCTAGATTCAACTAAGAACACATCCACTTGTTCCTTACTATACCTGTTGGGTATGGTAAGGAATCAGTAAGGTAGGACCTCAGCACTATACTCAGATTGGTGATAGTAATTCAGGAAGAAATAAAGACTTTCTGTTACAACTGAGAGACCATGTTATACTCAGGAAAGTATCAACAGCCAGAAGTCTAACACAATAAACAAGCTTGTCTGGAACAAATTAATTTCACCAGAAATGAAATTTGAACAGCAAAACCTAGGGACAGACACAGTTCAGGGAAATACATTCTCAAAGAATTAGGTGACAGGCCCTCTCCCAGTGCTATTTCAAATGGGAGTCAAGAAGCAAGGTTCAATTTGAGCCATGAAATTTCCCAAATCTGTAAAAACAGGGAGCCCTTGCTTCATCTCCGTTTCTTAATCACCAAAATAAATCCTACTGTGCTAAGTCAGCAAGCCCTGCAGACAATATCACTAAGACATCCTCATCTTACATTTCAAAACTTCAGAATGTTTATCGGCCTCTACTTCCCAAACTAAAAAGCACTACTGATAGTGAGCATGAAGTCACTTTACTCAATACTAGTTTAGAAAATTCATTTTAAGGTTCTTGTTTTTTGAAATCTCTTAGTTCAAAGGCCTTTATTAGTAACTGGGTTGACACCATCCTGGCTCGTAGTTCTGTATTAGGAAATCATTTATGCCACACTAATCAGCCTAAAAACATTCTTACAGTGTACTTCAACATCCTAGGACTTCACCTGTTTAAAACAGACTGCTACAGACACTAAGGGGGGCTGTCTCCTACTTTTTAAAGCAAGACCTCAAACTAGTCCAAAACTGAAACTGTGCTATATTAGAATTAAATTCTTTAGCAGTCTAAATTATTCAGCCAAGAAACCATGTGAAGGAGCATAACAGCCCAGTAATATGCAATTGCTTTCTCTCAGAATTATGAATTCTCTGATCTAGTAGTATTGGTTACACTGGTTTGTATTTGTTGAAAACAGCCAACAAGGGTGGAATCTGTTCACAGCTGTGCTACTATTTTTAATTTCTTTTAAACTGAGCTCTCTTGTTTTACAGAAGTGTAAAGCTGTCTGAAGGACTAAGTCACTGCCTTTTGAGCAACTCCCAATCCCGGTTTAAAGAAATAAAAGGTAGACTGCAGTTATACCCTAAACAGGGTATAACTGCAGGTAATGACCTACATGAACAAGCCAGTGCCTCCAGACAACCAGCCCTTCAATGAAACTGTGGGAACTTGTACTTCAAACCTGCTACACAGGCAGAGGGAAGGTAGGGCATGTGATGAAAAGCTTAAGGCTTCCTGTTCATTTATCTTCCAGTTCCATTATGCAGTTGGATCAGTTGCTACTGAAATCAGCACTACCATGCATACCATCTATCTTACATGAAGCTGGTTGGTATTCTTCCCACAGGATAAAAACAGTAAGGTTGATAAGAAGAACCTTCATCAACTGCTTTTCTGTGAGGCACAGAGGAAAGGAAGTAAGTCAGGTAATAAGAGTAGGCTAGGAATGATACAACTGATCTGAATGATGACTTCAAATACATTATAAACAGTATTTTCCAGAACAAAAGCACAACAAAATCTGAATCCATGTTATGAAGGTAAAGGTAAAGAAACCACTAGGGAAAGAAAATGGTCTTGACAGGCATATATGATGAAACCTGAAGAGTAATTAATTTTGGGACCATATATGCATATGCTGCAGTTACAGGGCATTGTGACTGTTCAGACATCTCCCCTTGCAAAATGATGCAGCTTCAATTCCATTATTGTAATACCCAAATTAGCACTGGGAAGCAATTGACATGAAATTACGTACATACTCCAAATATGTGGAATGTTCAATAGGAGGCTTTACAGTAGTAGTATGGTAGGAAAGAAAAACAGATGACTGGTAACAGCAAAGATCAGAATAACTTAAGGGATCATTTGCTAATAATGAGCTGCTCACCCTGCATCCTTCTTTTGTTATCATCTGTCTGGTCCTGCTGGTGCTGAAAACCAGCTATATTAGAGGCTGTAGAAGCTACAACTACATTTCACTGGGTTTAATGGATGCTTGAGTCAAGTTAAAAAGCGGTGCTGAAACCTGGAATTAAATTCTTATCCTTTAGCAAATACATAAATAAGACTTACAACAATGAATGAAAAGAGCATGGAAAGAAAATGACACTATGAAGAATTAAGTTTGTAACACCAGGGATAAGACCTTCTCTCTGCGTTACTAAAACTAAGTCTGTAGGTATAACCAAGACTGAATAGCTAAAAAAGCAGAAAGAGCTGGTTTAGTAGGTTTAGAACACTAGAATCAAACCATGTGTTAATAATGTGCTGGAAGCAAAGACATAACAGTGGCAATAAAATATTTATCTTTGGAGAGAAAAGTTGTTCAGGCTAACTAAAAGCATTTGCAAAGAACAAGCTTTAGTGAAGAAGAGACTAAAACAAAACATTACGCACTTCCAGCTTATGTTCTTTCTCTGCAAGGAACTCTTTTTGACATCGGAGAAAGTCTGATAACATTCGAGTTAGCTGTTTTCTATCATCTATTTCAGCTGCCAACCTGCCATTGTAATCCGCCAGCAACATACATGCATCATCTACCATTTTGGAAAGTTGCTCTCCAGATTCCTTATCTAAAAAGCAAGCAGAGGAAAACAAGTAAAGCATGATTTCATTACGTACCATTATGTTCCTAGAAGAGCGTTTCGGTTACCAGGCCCCCAACCCTCACCTGTTATTCTGTCTAACAGGGACACATCCTGGACCTCTATAGGCAAGGAAGCTATTCTCTGGTGAACTGCTGCATCCCCAGAGGCAGCGTTTTCTAGTTCTTGTAATGCTCTAATGAGATCTGTGGTCTGAAAAAAGCATGCAAGATTGAGAACTAGTTTAAATAAACAGCTCCTAGAACAAAACAGAAGTATTTTACAACAAGCTTATAGTATTGATCTGATAGTAATTTTAGCAGTATTTACAATATCACCTTTAGAGTCAAAACAAATCAAAACCAAACCTTTAATCTCCACACAACATTGCAGTGTTTCTAGTTTTAAAGGTCACCTTTCTGCAAGAGCTTTTTAATTTAAATTCTTGGTAAATGAACACTTATCAATCTTTTCTTCTTGACAGTAGTGGTTATTTTACAGTACCTTTCATTTTATTATACATGTTTTTAAAATTACTTTTCTTGTTGTTTTGCTTCACTATTGCAAAGGACTGTATTAGTGCACTTCTTCTGGAAGTAGGGCTGATGTTCACAGAAGCCCAGATATCTGCTACAGAGAAACATACTAAATTGTGATGACTTGAGAACAGTCATTCTTTGTTATAACAAAAATCCTTTTGAGACACGGCAATACCGCAACAAAACCTCACAAGAATTAGAAGAGCTGTTACAATGCAAGGTAGACAAGAATTTTTCACAGCCATCATGAGTGAAACTTTGCGAAATATTTTATCGATAAATCCATAACAATCTTACACTCAAATACCTGTGTTACTCACTACTACCCTGGAAACTGAATGAGAACTCAATACATTGTAGAAACTACTGCTGAAATCCTGACACGAACAAAGCTGGACATACAGTTCATACATTTGGGTTTAGTGTCAAATACATAAAGTTACAGCATACCCCACTGAAAAACTATTAGCAGTTTCAGGTGTAGCCACCCTTGCCCAGAAACAGTACCTCACTGAAAAACAGAGACCATTCAAAAAAAAGAGTAGCTGTAAAATTCTATATGAAACCATATGTAAATAGAGAATTTTATACACATGGTTTTACCTGAGGAGGATCAGTGGGAGAACTTCGAGGTGAACAGTTATTTTCATCAACTTTGATCTGTTCATACGTACGCTTCCTCACCTTTCTGTCTCCATCTAAGTGAAAATAAACACAGCAGTCAGAGAAGTACTATTTCAAACAGGAGACTGAACCTTCATACAATCACAAAATACTTACACAAAGCTTGCCTAAGTTGTTCTAATACATCATTTTCATAAACAGACCTTTCTTCCCAGATAGACAGCACTCGGCCAAGGTGTTTCTTACAACTCTCATCAGACTCACTGTTACAAGGAAAAAAAGCAAATATCAGCACTAGGTAGAAGTACAGCACTGCTGTGTAATTATTTCTCACAGAAAGACCTTCACAGATCTTAGCAATATCCAAGCATCAGAAGACAAATAATCTCAAAAAATAACAAATTCACATTTTAAAGAAAGCAAAGACCAGTTCAATATGCCCTAGCAAGCAGATAAAAGAAAAAAAAGAAAAAAAAAGGCCAACACCCAACTCTGGTTTTTTTTCAACCCGTAAATCTACAAACACTACAAATAGGTTTATGTTGCTTCAACTGCTGTGTTTCATTGTGAAAACAATCCTGTATCGAGACTCTAGCTTCCTCATGCAATGACATTAGGGGCTACTGGGGAAAAACAAATCATGCAACAGCCAGTAGTAAATATGTCAAATTGCTGTGGCACATAAACACAGACAGTAAGCAAGGCTTAGTTTCAGGAATAGCTAACAGCCTTCCAAGGTAAAAAGGGACTGAATGCTGAAGAATTTACTATCGAACATCATCCAACAGTAGTAAGACTATCTAAGATCTCAAGAACACTGAATAAATTCAGCTAACAAGATTTCAAGTACAGAAATAGCAGATCAAGACTAGCTGGGCCAGAAGACATCAACTGACGACTTCTCTAAACGCCCCTCAAATGCAGCATGAAGGACACTGCACATACAAGTTTACTGTACCTTGAAACATGCTTAAAAGCCTCCACTATTACTGGAGCAAAGTCTTTTGTAAATTCTGGTCCTTTCCTTTTGCTGTTCTGTATGACATCATTGGCCAAGTACAGGAATGTCAGCTTCCTATTTGGTTTTGCTAATAAAAAGAAAAATAAAAAATAATTAGAAATTTTATTTCCTTCAACTAATACCTATATATCCAGGTTCATTCTGAATACAAACACCCACTCCCCCACACCCTGAAATCAAGTGTGTTTTCCCCGTTTTCATTGCTGCTCACACCATTTCACATTTTCAGTATTTTCATGTGAAAAACATTAGTCACCCATTAGGTTTTCTCTTCCTTCTGCTGTCTTTGTTCAAGTTCTTCTTTGTTCATAGTATGACACAACTTCCATTTAGTGCTATCTCAAAAAAACAAACAGAAAAAAATCGCCAGATATTCCAAAGTGCTCTTCATCTCCAGACCATTTTCAGGTGTTTTCCTGAGCCTTTTATGATTCCTGTTTGGTGGCCTTTGTGGATTTCTTCCAATTACTTCAGCTTTCTTTTAAGCCTGCTTAAATGTCTTACACTCATGAAGTCTTCTGACAAGGCACTTCACAGATCCACAATCATTCCTGTGAAGAACCTCCTCCTTTTCAGTCTGAATTTCACTCTGTCTTACATAACCACTTCCTCCTTCTCACATTTAAGCAAACTGAACAGTCAATCCCTAGTCAGTGTCCCTGTATCACTGTGACACTCCCCTTCCTCACCTCCGAACCGTTAAAACACTCGTGTGCCAGCAGCTGTAATAGCACAAAAATGTTTTAAAAAACAACTTTCAAGCTCTTGTAGTGTCTCGGCTCCAAGCACCTTAAACATCTTATCCCACCTCTCTTAATGTGGAATAGACTACAAGCTTCCAATTTACGAGCTGCTTCCGAAAATCTATTCCACGTTTTCTAAGTGCTCCTACCTGGGTATTTTCATTTACACTTCATCTAATCTTCATTAGTCTACAAGTTTCTTGGAGCTGAAACTCTTGTTGTAATATTTCTATCCTTGTAATATTTCTATCCTTGGTTAACACCAGAATACTATTACCACCACAAAATCTCAATATGTACACTGATTTTAAAAAGAGGTGTCTCTTGAAAGACAAGTTTTTTCTGCTCTCTCAAGGAAAGCAGCACTGTGGTAACAACAATCCAGGATTTCTTATAATTTGCGCAAGCAGTTATGATTTGATTTTGTTACTTTCTATTCCATCCTCTCAAAAATGCAGAACTACCACCCTCACATATAAAAAGAAAATTTAGTGTTAATATGCTTTCACTCTAGGGAAATGCTTTTGGGAATAAGTTTTGCACTATAGAAAGACTCCTCTGAAGGATTTCTCCTTGAAGTACTGAATTCTTTCCAGTCTCTTGAACAGACATATCTAACAAGTTGGGAGGTCTGGATTGACTGGGGAAAAAACCCTCTGTTAAAGGAAAAATGCACTTCTCTTACAATCAAGGCAAACTAAAGAGTAGGAAACAAAAAAATTACCTTGGAAGTGCTGGACACAAGGTAGACTCTATTAAAATAGAGTCTGCTTCAAACAGTAAAGTCACTACATGCAAGCAACCCAGGAAGTTAATCTATTTCGGTCAAAATTTGGCTAATCTATAATGTAGGCTTCATAAACTTGTGCTGCTCAATTTCTATATTAAAACCTGACCGATGATAAAACAACACATCTCCTACCTATGTTTCACATAAATCAGAGTTCTGACACCTAGTAAGTTTTGAATTACTCAAAGAGAGAATGTCAAAAAACACATGTTGTCTCATAGGCATAATCAAAAAGTAACTCGTGTTTACCAAAGATGGCCCTGCCCCCTCTCTGAGTTCTTAAATAAGCCCAGAATTAGGACTCAAAATCTAATGAAGCAGGCTGCTCCCCATCTTATATCCTCTGGAACTGCATGCAGGATAGGCCTTTGTCCATCCATTTCACCAGAAAAAAATCCTCATTTTTTAATCCTCAGTGATGCAACCCATTTGTGAGAGACCCTAACTTTCTTATTTCCAATAAACAGCCAAATCAACTGGGCTGGCAAAGACAGGAGATGGATACAAAGTGGCATGAAGTCAGGTAATGCTGACTCTCACAAAGCCTAGACTTTATCTATTCACTACAGTAAAAGATTGATGTGTCATATCTGACAAAAGCATCCTAAACCCCAGAAAGCCACTTTCAGGCTTATTTCCTCAAGTATTACCTTTTTAGCTTCCTACTACAATTCAACATAAACAAAGCTATGCAGAATGAACAAAAATCCTAAACCCACTATTAAGCGATCTGTGCCTGTGGTTGAAAATTCAACTGATGTTCTACCCTTATTATTCACAAGGAAAATTGTGAAGTAAAATTTAATTCCTCTTGCTGTAAGAATGTGCTGCACAAAATTCCAAAGGTAAAAATTATGCCTAGTCTTGAGAAGTGCTGCCCTTTCAAATCTTCAAGACTTACATCCTGGTCTACTGGCACTCTGCCTTACATATGAGACTGAAGTGCAAAGTAACCTCTGGCAACTGAGGCTGACACCTGAACTGAAAACATTCTATCGTTAGCATGACTATAAAGTTACTGGTCATGTCTGAAACACAAATTAAATTCAGGACCAAATAGATCTGTTCTGGAGAAAGAACTATGTTTAAAGCATCTCTCTTCAGTAGCAGTGACACTAACTTTCTAGCCCTGGGCATCGATAAACCTCAGAACATCAAAATGGATCAAACAGACAATTTTTGAAGGTCCTCAACACATGGCAAGGCTAATAGCAAAAGTATTCTTATTGTCAGAAGAAAATTTTTTTCTTACAGAAAACCTGTAAGAATCTAGGCTGAAGAAGGATCTGAAAGGCTCACACTGCCAGAATGTACAGTGTTAGAAGTAGCCAATCCACAGCACCTCTGTACCAACAGTACCCTCTGCAAACACAAAACTGCCAAGAAATCATCCGTGTTGGATCGAGTCATCTTTTCAGAAGCTCTGTGCAGTGTTCATGTAACTCCTCTGCTTGTTGCAGCTAGATTCACCATTTAGCCACCAAAGCAGCTCCCTGAAGCACTAGATTCTGAAATATTTTACATGTCAACAGTGCTAGTTGGTATAAGAGTCATATTACACATGTTACTCTTAAAGCATCTACAATGAGACTACGTGGGACTGGCACCTTGCAAATGAACCTATGTCTGTCCCAAAAATGTATCTGACATGTTTAAATGCCAATGAATACTCTTCAGATAATAATGATATTTCACCTACAACTAGCATACTGAGATATCTGCAGCGGAGACAACATTATCAAGTCCTAATTTTTGGCAATCCATTCTTCTCAGGAATGCATTCTTGTTAGCCCTGCCTGGGTATGCCTGGCTCTCTAACAGTTCAGTACTGATGCCCTGACATTATTTGCTTTAATCCCTAAGACTCAGAGAACTCTTAACACTGACAAGCCACCACTTTAGTGCAAGAAACCAGTATTTTACCCTGGAAGGCAATAAATCAGTCCTTTTCACAGAGGTTAGCCCTGGCAATCAAAGTCAGCATAATCACCTGTATTTGTCTTCTCCAGGTTTACCTCCTGCATTTGAAATTGAGCTCCCATGAAGATTGCTAGAAACATGCCCATTAGTTTCATGCTGTTTTACACCTAGAGCCAAGAGATATTTGCTGTCGTTGATATACTGGAATAAACTACAGAAAAACACAGAAGCATAAGAGATTTCACTTACATTCCACTACAAGTGTATACACTGACTGAGCCATCTGAAAATGTTACATCAGAAAATGTGACCTTCTACAGGCCAGCTCTGCTGAGTCAACTGACCTTGAAAGAAAACACCACCTAACAAAAGGGCTTGAGACAATAAGCATCAATATGTTAAAATCCCACAGCAGTTATCAGCCCTAAACATGTAATTATCATACATAAATTCTCTAGTAAGGATTCAAATAAAGACTTTGTTAAATTGCTTTTGAATTACTTTAGTCTATACACATGCAGGAGAGTTTATGAGTGCCACCACCCAAAGTCTCTGGGACACTTTCTCACAGCATGCTTCACACCTTTGCAAGAGGAGCTCATAACATCTCTGTAAATACCTGACAAGCTTTTGAGCTTCTTATTACAAGACCAAACATCGTTAAGTCAGGCAGCACTGAAACTTGAGTGCAAGATCACTGATTCTTCACACAGCAGAGAGCTAACCTGGGTTTTTATGCAAGCCGATTAAGCAGAGCATCTTTGGTAGTATGACTCTAAAAAGCCACTTGAGAGGCTGCCACCAGAAAAGACAATTCAAAGATAACACAATCCATAAAAGGCATGCTGTACAACAAGCACTTAACCTTAAAATTCATTAACCTTCTACTAAGAAAAGGTTAAATTAAGCGTTCAACCTTGTACAGTCACCTGGTGAATTTTACCAAGGTTTGATAATTGCTGTGTTTTCTTTTGGAAGAAGGCAATGGGATTGCCCATTGAATGTGTTCAAGGTTTGTGGGTCCAAGTATTTTGACTGGGTATGGAGACTAGTAACAAAGGGAACACACAGCCACTGCTCGGAATAAGGCCATTAGCATCAAATTACCACGGGTATGCCAGAAAGCTGGTCACAGACCAAGGAAACCATTCCAACATAATTACTCTGCAGAAGCTTCCCACTGCACTTAGTGCATCCTGAACTACCTGAACACATGAAACAAACCAATTCCTTTCCTTGCCTCACCTGGCTGGTAAAATGCCAAGATGGATATGAATCGACACAACAACAGCTTCAGGATAGTAAAAAGACCCTGAAGTATTCAGAACCAGAATGGTGAAAGACACACAGGTACAGGTGACATGCATGTTTGGACTACGCAACCCAAATATAACTGTTTTAAATGAAAGGCTCTTATATTGCCACTCTTCTGCTCCTAACTGCACATCATTTTGTAAATCATGTACACAGCACGTAAGTTTCCCTAACCAGACTCAACAACACCCATTCACCCGAAGTTTTGCCTGTTTGTCGCTCTCCAAACCTTTTGGTGCGGATGAGAAGATTGATGTGGGCATAACCAGTGAAATCCAAAAGCCAGAGGTTTGCGTCTCTTAAATAAAAGAAACCAAAATTATTTATTCTCTCACACCGGCTGATGACACTATACCACCACTAAGTAAAATAATTTTACAACCACCAGAAGATTTCTTCTCCTGGCAGAAAAAACTATACTACATGGTATAGAAAGTAATCGCTTTAAACCAGGAGCTTGTTTCCTGTGATCCACTTCCCATCTGCAAGGCAATATATTGTAACCACTTTTGGCTGTAGTTGTGCTCCAAAGCAGCTAAATATTAGAGCAGTTCGGATGTAGCACAACTTTCAAGCCTGCTTTAAGTAGGCTTGCTAGGCCTTCTCAATTTACTTACTAAAATCCTCTATCTTCCAAATTTCAGCAGCTGCCACAAGAGCCAGTAGCTTCAGAAAAACATATTGCACCAATGCCAACAGCTATACTGGATGAGGACCCAAGCACCAGCATATGTCCCAGTAGCAGAAGCTGTAGAAAAACCATAAATAAGCAAAAAAACCCCATAGCTTCTTCTTATACCACTGAATGACTTCAACACCAAAAAACACAAAACAAAAAAAGCATAATAAACTGGAACAGCAGGTGAACTGGCAGAGTCAAGCACTACAAATACATCTCCCTGTGGCAGCCCAGATGTACCCACACAACTGTGGCTGTCACAGAGGCAATATACAATGGCTCTACTGACCTAGATAAGCTGTGCAGGGAAGACAGTGATCGGTGTGACACCGGTGGGGTGACAGATGACAGCCTAAACAAGAGGTCAAGTGATTAAGGAGGATGGGGGATGACCACCATCAGTTTCTGTTACTGATTTATCACTGAGATGCCATGTTGGGCTCTGAAGAAACAGATACTTGAATCTGAAATCAGGTTTAAAGACACAACACAACAGTGTCCCACGCAGAGCCAGGACTTGGGCATGATGATCCCTGTGGGTCCCTTCCAACTCGGAATATTCCGTGCTTACTAAAATATCACTAAGAAACAAATACTTAACAAGTGACAGAGCTGGACCTGGAAAAGCTAAGAGAAAATGAGATGACAGGAAAAGATTATTATGGACAACTAATTGGAATTCAACAAGTCCCATATTACAAACTTCTCGCAATTTTGGGTTTTTTCCTTTGAAACAGAACACATTTTAACCAAGTACAGCAAATTGCACATTGATCCTACTGAAGAAGCAGTTACTGTTCACCCTTGAAGGCAGATGGTTTGAACTGCAGAACTCAATTTTTTCATTTCAAAAAATGAACGAACACGTAGCAAACCTCTACAGTTGCAGAGTATCCTGAAACCAGGGAGCAAAAGATGTATGCAAGAGAACACACCTGACCTGAAAACAACAAAAAATAATTCTCAACAGACTCCATTTCAGAAGAGCCTATTCAAACTTGTTCCTTCCTAAGGGGTTTCCCAGGAGCCATTCAGTGACTGCAGGCTTAAACAACAAATTTGTATGTTATGCCACTACTCAGTTTAAAAAGAAACCCTGTAAGTCATTCCCTTTATGGATATACAAAATTACATAGGTTTAAATGGGCCCACCAGTTGCTTTTTTAAAATGACTGAGGTAATCACAAGTTAATTAATTAGTACTACTTAACTACTTAAATACTGAATAAGCTTGTGACTACCGAGTAATTAACTATTTAACTTTGAGAGTTACATTTCGTACCTCTGAAATCTCGCTGAAGCAGGATCATTTCCCTCAGTACACACTTTTCATGAAAACCTGTACGTGAAGGTGTACTGAACTGATGATCCGTAGGGATGCCAGAATATGGGACCCGACCACTGCCAATTAATCCAAGTAAACAGAAAGGCACTAACATTTTATGCTGTGTAAATTATATGCAGATTTGAAAAGCTGTCTTTTCACCTCTACTCCAATGTGGTATAAAGAAAAAGATTTATTTTTAAAATAAAAGAATCAGAACCAAACATTTAGGAAAGAAAGAGCTCTGATCTTAGGACTTGTCTTTATGACTAGCTAGAGACATGTTCAGAAAGGCTCATGCAAGCTCATCTGACGTGAATGATCTTTTACAAAAACTGAAAGCACCCAGAAAAAACATAATGTCATCGTACTGCGTTCAACCCAACTAGTTACACAACGTTCCTGAAAAGCAGTAGGCTGGAAGCAAGGTCTGGAGACGGGGGTGACAACAAAAAAGGGGATACAATGAAAGCAAATAACATCTGGAAACGGAAGGTTCAATTTTCCGTTCCAGGATACTACTGGCTAGCCAATAGCAGCTGACAATGTCAATAATCTTGATATCCATATTCCCCAAAGAGAGGTAATTTTCCTCTCAGGCAGGAGAGAAATTATGCTTCTCTGGCTTGAATGACAGGCAAGTCAGGAGCCTTAAACTTACTCGAGTTATGGCCTCATTGCCAAAATCCTACTTTGTGGTGTTTTATGCACTCGCTTCACCACAGGACAGCAGTCTTCTCATCTTTCCCATCCTGTCTGCTTAGATCACTACTTCCACCTTTGGGGATTAGGCACCATCTCACACATCTGTGCAGCAATTAGCCACAAGTTAGGATCAGGTAAATGCAAGCTAACATTTATGAAGCTCGGACATTATAAGAGACGGAAAATTAAAATACATCCTGTGCATACTAACTATGGCAGCTCCAAATGAAGCTTCCTATTTTCCAATATGAAACACTTTGCATAGGCCTAAAAGCCCAGAAGGGCCAGGACCTTGAAAGCAACTAAGCTACTCCTAGCACAGGTAGTTTCACATGCTTCCCACAGGCCCTTGAAGGTTGGCATCCGAAGAGAGGTCACAGCAAAATCTTACTTTGAAGCAGCAAAAGCAGGACAACAACAAACAAAACAAACCAAATTATGGCAGCTATTCTCACCAAAAGCCCAAAAAAAGGTTGTTATCCTTGCCTCTCAATGCCACTTTCAGACACGTAGCCCAGGTTTCAAAGACCTCACTTCTCCAGTTAGTCAGCCAGCACAACAGGAAAATTAAAGTTAAGGACTGCCCATTAATATCACAGATTACTATGAACTAGTATTGTGCATGATAATTAAGATGAGCAACCAAAACTCTGTGTTTATTTCAGTTAGTTTAAGATACCTTCCTGGTATCATTCAAAACCTCTAACGTTCATGTTGCTTGATTAGAAGGCCCAGAAATGTGAAACATTTCAGGCAGGTGGGAGATCCATTAATTTGCTCCTGGAAGAAAAAAAAGCAAACCTACAACTAACACAGTGAAACTGTATTTATGTCCTAAGATGGAATATGCCACCAAGTCAATCTTTCTTCAGTCAATACAAAAAAGAATTCAACTCATGCCTCAAAGTTCAAAAGATAACAAATCCCAGAAGAAGAGTATTTTTAACAAAACCACAGTAGCCATATTACACGAAACTCAGTTGTTCCTTCCTCTTTCATAAATCCTGGAATGGCTCAGTGCTGTTTTTCTGCTCAGTCTGAAAGATTGAGACTTCTATTTTCCCCATTAAAGATCCACTATTAGTGAGACTCCAAAGGAAGCTACTGAAAACCAGCATCATTTCATAGATCAAAGCAGAGTTCTAGCAAGTTTGTTTTCTTTTTCTTAAATGAGCCAAGTTAAGATCAAGTTATTATCCAGTCAGGTCAAGTAAAACTTCATATGCCATTTCTCCCTTTCACTCTCTGAACCACTGCCTATAGCTGCAAGTTCTTTCCTGTTAAACAGAAAGCCACATTAGCTTTAAGTCTGCACACTGAACACAGCTAAAAAAAAAATCATGTTTTTATTATGTTGACATTGGTATTAACCATCTGGCAAAACCGGGAAGTAAAAACCACTTCGGACACATTACACTGCTCTTCCCTCAGTGTATTCCCATCCTCATCTGCCCTTCAAAAACAGTTTCTGGCAAGAAAACCTGAGTGGACATGGAATTCAAATAGTATTAGAGCTAACTATCACTACAGCAGATGAAAAATAATACCTAAAAAGGCTCTGTCTTGAAAGAGCTGTAATTAATACTAACAACAAAAAGCGCTAAACCCCTGGCTCGCCGGATTCCTTCCGGTTTGCCACTCTCCTTTCTCCTTAAAAAAAGGGAGACAAAACACAAGGAGCAGCCTCCTCAGAGACATCTCATCACGGGGAGAAGGAAAAACGGGAAGGAAGCAGCGAGATGAGTGGAAGAAAAAAAGAGGGAGAAGAAGCACCTGCCGGCCCACGGTCATCGAGAAACAGAGACCCG
>VXAX01002320.1:603759-665057 GCA_013399835.1 Leptocoma aspasia | reverse complement strand
GATGTCACCATCCTTTCTCTGGGGTGTCACCCATCTGTGCCTCCTCCCCGCTGTTCCCCGAGGGGTGACACCCCCATGTGCGTCCACATCCCCAGAATGCTCCTCATCCGTCTGTCCCTCTGTGGGGGGCACATCCCTCTGTCCCTTGCCCCAGGGATGCCCCCCTGCATCGGCTCCACCCCCTGTCCCAGTGTGGAGTGTCCCCCTGCAGGTCCCCCATCCCCTCTGGGGTGCCAGTCCCTCCGTTCTCCCTTCCGTGGGTTGCCCACGGAGTGTTCCCATCGCTCTGTCCCCCCGTGGGCTGCAGTGGCAGAAGGTGCCGGAAGAAAGAGTCACCCCCAGGTGGCCGAGGTGCAGCGGAGGGGACTGGGGGGTGCAGAGTTCCCCACCCCGGGCGCACAGGGAGGATCGCTCTGGGGTGGAGCCCCAATCCCAGAGTCCCGGAGCCCCAGGCTTGCTGTCGCCACCGGGAGGGACCTCACGGTCTCACAGCGGGACATCGCTGAAATCCCCCTGAATAAACAGCAAATAATCGATGGTCCGATAAGTCAGCTGGAGGGAGGGGACAAATCCCGAGGTTTGGCCCCGCGGGGTGGGGTAGGGGGGATAACACTCTTGGCCCAGAAGTTTCCTGCTCAACTTTTTGCCAGAATCTTTTGCTGCTGAGGGGGAGAGTTGTTGTTGGGTTTGGTTTTTTGTTTTTTTTCTTCCCTCTCCCTTTGGAGTTGTGGGCACTGAAATATTGGAAGTTTAAAAAAAAAAAGTCCTTAAATCTCCACTCCTCAGCCGAGAGCAGCTTTCCAGGGACAAACAGCCCAAAAAAAACCCACCACCCCCAATTCCTGCAGCCTTTTCAGTTGCCAGCAAAATACCCAAACCCTCTCAAAAGCAGAAGCCCTGACAAAAATGAAACTGGGTTTGTGTTGCCGTTGATTTTTTTTTTTTTCACAGGAATGCGAAATCTCTTCCCACCCCGCTCCCGCCTCGAAATGAAACAAAAAAATCTGCGATGGGGCGGGGGGTGGGGGGCGAGCGGCGCGGATGCGCTGTTTGTATTTGATCCACGTCTCGTTAATTATGCGCCTCTCGCAGATTTAGCCACTGGGATTTGCAACCGCGGGTGCTGTGACGATGCTCCAGCTTCCCAAAAAATCTCCCTCCCGGGTGGCAGTGAGGGGGGAGCGCGCTGCCATCCTCCCGGGCACCCTTTCAGCTCCTCTGCTGGCCCTCCCAATGTGTTCCCAACCTGCCTCCCTCCACAATTCAGCCTCTCAGCCCCTTCCAAAAAGGAGCAGAGGAGCCTCTTGCCCGGCACATGGGATGTGGGTGGCACCAGTGACACAGGAGAAGGGACAGCATCCCACCAGCACCACTCCAGGTGACACTGCCCAGCATACAACACCATCTCACCCACGTGGGCTTCACCAAGGGCATTTTCTCTGCCCCTTTTCGGCTATTTTTAAGGACCTGACACAACCCTCTGACACCAGCATGACCCACAGGGTACTGATGTCACCTTTGCCAAGGCAGGGCCTGTGGCAGTGGCACCTGGAGTTTGCCACCCACTGAAGGTCCCCAAATGCAGCAGCATTTCACTTCTCAGAGTGTTTGGAAAACTTACGTGTGGGCAAATCACCTTTACTGGGGTCTGGAATCCTCAAAGAGAAGGGAAACTGAGGCACAGAGCCAAACTAGGACTTGGTGACAGTGACAGCAGCAAAGCTGTGGTTTCAGCCCAGTGCCCCCCAGCAAACCTCCAGGCTCCCCAGCATCCCCACTGCCCAGTCCCCAGCTCTGCAGTCACAGGGAGTCCCCCAAATCCAGAGCAGGGTCCCCCAGTGCTCCAAGACAGGCAGATCCCCACAGCAGGGGGACAAGGGACACATCCCTGAGCCTCCAGTCTGCTACTGGAGCCTTTTCCAATGGCATGCTGGGGGCTGTGGGGAACAGGAGGATGAGGATGGAGGGCAGAGGGGCCAGAGATGGAGGGCAGAGGGGACAGTGGTGGAGAGTGAGTGGGCCAGAGATGGAGGAGGATGAAGATTACGAGCAAATGGGACAGGAAGGGAGGGTGACAGGACAGGGATGGAGAATGATGAGGCCAGGGTTGGGAGGCAAGTGGGACAAGGTTGAAGGGTGAGCAGAATAGGGGCAGGGATGAAGGGCAAATGGGACAGGCGTGAAGGGACAGAGAGACAGGAGAGTGATGGTGCCAGGGATGGAGGACACGGCGCAGGGAAGGATGGGACAGGGGATGGGGACAGATGGCAAGGGGACAGGACAGAAACCCATCAGCAAACAGCAGCAGCTCGCTGCCCCAGCTCGCTGCCTGCAGAGCCAGGACCAAAATCTCCCCTGCCAATGCTGGGCATGGGGCTCTGCCAGTGGGGTCTGCACTGCCCCCTCCCCAGCTGGGGAACAAAGCCAGGAGCTCTGCCCAGCTCCAGGAGGAGAGCCAGGAATCACTGGGGGTGGGACATGGAGGGGTTACAGAGCAGCCTGACCCTGGGTCAGCAGTGAGGGGCGGTCACGCAGGTCCATGTTCCTCTCCCAGGGTGGCAGTGGGACACCATGAGACAGTGGCTGGAGGGCTGCCAAGGCCCTCACGGTGACTGGGAGACACGTCCCAACAGTCTCCAGAGCACAAACACCTCCAAATTCCCAACCCCAAATTCCCTCAGCCCAGCCACTGCCATCCAAGTGGGTTACAGAGCTGGCACTGCCTTGTCACCTCCTCCGTGCAGGGTGCTGGGTGTCTCCTGGTGGAGGGGACCCAAATCCAGCCAGATGCTGTGTGAGGAGCCCCAGACCTTGGTGACATCCCTGATTTTGGGGAAGGGGCTGGATGGGGGACCTCAGCTCCTCCGGGTGCTATGCTGACACCCCCCCCATTCTGGCAAGCTGGGGTCACACTGGTACAGGCCCCGTGGCCCCGTGGTCCTGGAGAGCAGAGCTGGAGCAGCTGGTGTTTTTTGGGTGCCGACCTCCTCGAGAGCGGGTCGGAGTGACCCACCATCATGCTCAGCTGCCTGCTGCAGCCGCACGGGGCTGAGTCTGTGTCCAGCCCAGCCCAGGGGACACCGCAGCCCCTCGTTCCCTGGCTGGAGGGCCATGGGAGTCCCCACCTTCCTGGTTCCACAAGCCCTGAGTCCCAGAACAGGGGTCCCGCGGGCAGCACGTACCCTGGGCCGGCCCCCGCTGCCCCTTAGCTGAGCTCTGCTGTGTTAATTTTTAACCCCAGCTGTCTCCCACATGGCGGAGGCCGGGCGCGCTGGCCCCGCTCACCGGGGACATGCCGCAGCCACGCGGGGACCGGCCACCCCTTCCTGGCAAGGGCTGGGCGGGGGGTGACACGAGCCCCCGCTGCCCACGGGGTCACTGGATGGTTCCCGTCCCTCGTGAGAGCCCAGCGTGGGTTCCCTGGGGTGCTGGAGGAGGGGGACGCGGGTGCGGGGCAGGCGTGAGGCACCGGCCTTTGTGGCCGGGGGGGGTCCGGGATGTCCCCCTGGCTCCTGTGCAAACGGCAGAGGCTGCTGCCCGGGAATGTCCTGGCAGGAGGGACCCGGGCCTCAAAGCAAACAGACGCCGCGCCGGCGGTTGGGAGAAGGGCAGGAAGCCGGCTGCGCTCTGCCCTCTCCCACCCAGGCACAGGGGAGCAAGGGGGGAGCGGGCTGTGCAGAGCCCGGGGCTGGCAAGCATCCCCCAGCCTGCGGGATGGAGGCGCAGCCAGACCCCCACCCAAACTGGCCCTTCTGGGGCTGAGGAGCTGCTCACATCGTGCCAAGGGACACCACGGCCATCTCGGTGTCCCAGCCTTTGCCAGGGGGAGGGAGAGCGGGCACAGGGGGTCTGTGCCGCAGGGGCGGGTGGGCTACAGCCAGAGTCCCGCCTACGTGCCAGGCAGCAGGAGAACCACCAGGACACTCGAGCTGCAGCGTTTCCACCTCCGGGGACCCNTTTTTTGAGCCGGGGATTCGCCTGGAATTCAGACGCCCACGTGGTCCAAAATAGCCTGGCTCCAACATCCGGAGCGCCCTGCAAAAGCCATCTGCCTGCGCAGGCAGGGCGGGCAGCCGCGGGGCTGGGGCACGTCGGCACACTCCCGTCCCATCCCTTCCCTTCCCTACGGCTGCTGCTGCGGGTCACGGAAGCCTTGCCCAAGCCGTACCGAGGACAGAGGGACAAGGCAAGTGCTGTGGTGCGTGGCCAGGCAGGGGACACCGGTCCTGGTCACATTAACACCGGGGTTTTCCCAGTGCCTGCAGATTTTTGGCTCTGGGAAGACACCAGTGTCATGAAAACAGCCGTTCTCAGACCAGAGAATGTTGCCCTTCAGATGGGAGCTGAAATGCAGAGCAAGCCAGGCTCCAGGGGGGAATTATTCCTGCTCCACCCATGTTCTCCCACATTTCATCCCCTGGCCAGCCCTGTGGTGTCATCTCAAATCCATTCCCAGCCCTGGTGGGACAGGATCGTTCAGCCCCAGCGCCTGGGACAGGAGGACACCTGCCCAATGTTGTCCCTCCTCGTGAGCCCTCACCAGCAGGACAGCAGAGCCAGATGGGGCTTTCCACACCTCTCCTGCCTGTCCACACAAACACGGAGACAGAAAGGTCAGAGCAACCCTGATTTTCAAAACAGACGTGCCAGTTACATGATTTCCACTGGAAATATCAAAGTTACTTATGGCAAGAGCTAATTTGGGCACACTTGAGTCAGGAGCCCTGGAGAAATGACGGTGAAAACCGTGCTGGCCTCGTCCTGGCCCCTGTGGCAGCCAGGCATTGCCTCCTGCCCAGCATTCCACCCCCATGCTCCTGCACCCAGGTGTTGCACACACAGCCTCAGCAGGCAGCAGGGATTTGGGATCCCGAGGACGATGGGGAGAGCCACCTGAGCGTGTCTGTGTTCCGTGGAGGGCCCTGGAGAAGCCTGCAATGTGTAGCATAAAGTCTGGCTTATGGCTGGACGTGGGCCAGCAGCCAGCAGTGGGCACAGGAGGAGGAGGAGGTGGTGCCCTGTCACCTCCCATGGTCATGAGGCCTCTGAGAACAAGCACGTGGTGGGTCCCTCCCCTGTGAGGCCCCATCTGGACGCGTTTCCCTCCATTCCACATCCCCTCTTCCCATCAACGCTGCTGCAGCTGAGCCTTGACCAAGACATTGTGGGGATGAACCGTGCTCACCTGGTCTTGCAGAAAGCACTTTGCCATTGGAACAGCCTGCCCAGGGAAGTGATGGAGTTGCCATCCCTGGAAGTGTTGGAAGACATGTGGATGTGGCACTTGGGGACACGGTGAACAGTGGTGTGGGGTTAATGGTAGGACTTTGTGTCCTTAGAGGGCTTTTCCAGCCTGCATGATTCTGTGATTCTGTGACTCTCAAAGGCTGCCTTCTCTGTCTGGGCTGGTTTCCTTTGCCCAGCTCCTCCTCCCTGAGAAGAAATCACCCCCTGACTTTCAGAGGCTGGAGCAGTGCCCAGAACCAACCCCCCTCCCCTCTGCCCATAACAGACACCAGCACCAACACGTGATGGATGCTGTGGAAGGGGCTGACAGACCTGACTCTGTGGCTGTAAGAAGCTGTCCCCCCTCGGTCACCTAATCACCGTCCACCATGTCAGCCCTGCACTGATCTGAAGGCTCTAATGGATTGTGACGTGCCAAAAGGACCAGTTATGTCCAGGCCACTCTTCCTCCTCATAGGAAGCTTTGGAGCTGAGCAACAACAGGATGTGCCTCACATCACATCTGTAACCACCTAAAACCTCCAAGATCTCTCTCCTCACTTTATCTTCCAGGGACCCTTCCACACCAGAGTTCAGCTGCAAGGGCAGCACCCAGTTCTTGGGTGAGCTGAGGTGTGTGAGGGTCCCATCGAGGTCTTTGGGAGACACCCTGTGCAGCCAGCTGAAGAGCAGGAGCACAGGGCTGCACTCACCCACTGCACCTGCCATCAGAGAAGCCACCTCTTCCCCAGGAAGCCCTTTGGGACCTGGCTGGGATTGGGCCAGCAGCCTTCCCCCTGCCCTATCCCACCTGCTTGCTTTCCATTGCTGAAAGCTTCCCTGCTCTTGCCACAGTCCAGGGACACTCCCACAGCCCCCCAGGGACGTCTGGCATCGAAAGAACTGGTGTGTGGAGAAGAGTTAGGCCTGAAGCTCTGACGTGGAGCTCCATTTCTTCCGGGGCAAACACAACCGAAGAAATCACGGCAAAGAGCCAGCCTGGAGTTGGATGGGAACAGACCACCATCTCCTTACCTAGGAAGACCAACTGGACTTGTCAAGAGGAAAGAAATTCATCTACATCTCACACATATGGTCTCATCCTAATGGATATGTATGAGCATAAGGGAAGAAGAATAACCTTCTGGTTAGGCTAAGGGCTTGGCAGTTGAGATTTCGCGATGCTATTCTCAGCGCTGTCCACACCTTGCTCCAAAGCCTTAGAAAACTCTTTATCCATCCTCAGGCCTCACGTTTCCATCTGGAAACGGGGCCCATACCTATTTTGTGCTTGTTGCAAAGGAGAGAGGAGGGACTCTTGGGCTGCATCTCCCTCCTCAAGCGGCTCCTGTTTTGAGTTAAGGAGAGCAGGCAGGAGAGACAGGAAGAATGAAGAGCCACGAGGCATCTCTGGGAAAGCTCCAGCGCTGCTTAAGGCTGCCTGGAAAACTCCAACTTCAGTGGAAAGAGGGAAAATGGTCTTTTCCCAGCACTCTGGGGCAGCACAGCTGATCACCTCGGATAACCCAGAGCAAACTGGAGCTATCAGAGCATGTTTTCATCCTCGTGACCCAGCCCAGACGCTTCCTGGGCTCGACATCATCCAGGAGGGATACATGGATGTGCACTGCCTGAGCTGAAGGGACTGCCCAGAAGCCCCTGCCAGGCTGCCAGCCAGGCAGGAGTCAGTGGCTTGTGGTGGGAAGGTGTTACTTGTGAGCAAACGTGCTCGAAGAGGATGGTGCTCAACACTGGGACTGGCAGTGGCCAGTGGCCTTGCCTGAGGGACTCCAGGGGATAAGGTGCTCCATGGAAGAAGTCCTAGGAGCCTTGAGGTGCTCCAGGAGATGAGGTGCCCTAGGTGACCCCAAAGGATGAGGTGCTCCAAGTGCCCTGAGAAGCTCCACAGGATGACGTTCTTCAAGTGCCCCGAAGTTCCCCAGAGGCTGAGATGCTTCAGAGGCCCACAGCACTTGGCCAGGCTAGAACTGGGAGATGTCACCACCTTTCCAGAGGTGGACAAGGTGTCTCCCCACCAATTCCCCACTGCTGGAAATTTCAGAGTCTGGCTGTGCCCTTGCTGGATAGAATCACCCACCTCCAGCCCAGCATGGGGGCTCCCCCATTGCCCCTGCCCCAGCTTTCCCAGCCCCGGGATTGCCATAGATCCCTGGGTGAGCCGAGGATGTCCCTGTTCGTCCCGCCTCCTCCAGCTCCCCTGATCCAGCACTGGCTGGGACCCTATTCCCTGGATGGATGCCAGCACGGGTTCCCTCCTCCGTCTCCTCCTCCTCCCTCGGGGCATTTCTGCAGGAGCCCCAGCCCTGCAAGGAGAACACAGAGCAGCCAGAGCAGCTGTAAATCCTTCCCTGCAGCCCAGGGCTCTGCCAAGCTCTCCCTTCCACCCAAATTTATGGAAAAGCAGGTCCCTGCCAGCGACACACAGCACAATTGTGAGGTGGAACAGGCAGTGCTCGCCAGCTGCAGCAAGGGCTCCTGCAGCCGTTTTCTTCCTCTTCCTCAGGCTGTCACCCTCAGCAACCTGGGGACAGGCACATCCCTGCACAGACAAAGCAGCCCCAGCACAGTTTGTCTCCCCTGGGAGCACCCCAAACCTCGGGAAGGAGCATGAGACCCTCTGTGGACAGGCACAGCCGAGCCCGATGTCCCCCTTGTGCCACCCTGGTGCCCCTCAGGGCTGGCAGGGGCGTGAGCCCAGCCCTAGATGGGGGAGGATGAAGGGTTCAGGGAGGGAGACAAGAGCTAGAAGCTGAGCATCACTGGAGATGTTTTCCAAGTAGCAAAGGTCAGCCATGTGCCAGCCCCTTCCTCTGCTGTCACGGCAGAGGTGGTGCTGACAGTAGACCCGAGTATTTGCATTTCCTGATGGCTGCGTGCTGAAATTTGCAGTTTTAATGGTGCATTAATGCTGGCTCCTGCATTTCATTACTTCTGAGAGCAAGAAAAGGCACAGAGTGAAAATAGAAATTCCCCTCAATTCAGCCAGGCCAGCCTGGCCACTGAGCGCTGGCTCCTGCCAGCCACCCTTGCACACAGCTGTGAGCCGGGCCCAGCCGTGGCACATGGCCACAGAAACCCCTGCAAAAAACATCTTTCCTTCACTTATCCTTAACCATGGGATGCCCTTTCCCAGGTACAGAGGTGGTCAGAACCCACCCAGCCACCAGCCCAGGTGGGCTGCCCAGGATCCCCCCACAAATACAGGGATGCTTTGGAGAGGTGACTTCGTGGCCACTTTCCTGTTTCATGTCCTGTCTGCATAGGTGAGGGAATTCAATCTGCTTTTTGCCTAAATCAGACTTGGCTGCTGCTTCTTTACTGCATCCTGGACACAAAGGTTTGGGCCTGAGCTTAAGCATAAAGCACTTGGAAACGTGGCCTGGAAGCACAGGGAAGAGGGGAGGCAGGACTTGCACAGGGGAGGCAGAGGGAGCACACACGGTGTGAGCATGAGTGCTGGGGGTGCCTGAAAGGAGGGATCAGGAAGGAGGGAACACCTGACATGCTCATCATGGGTGAAAGCAAAGCTTGCTGCTGGCCACACTCCATGCAATTGGCTTTTTGGGATGAGTTTTGGGGTGTCCAGCACACCAATGACCAGCCCCGCCTCTGTGTCCCTCTTGTTCAGTTCTGATTCAGGGCCACTCATGACAAGAAAGACATTGAGGGGTGGGAGCGTGTCCAGAGAAGGGAAAGGAGCTGGGGAAAGGTCTGGAGCACAAGATGAGGAGCAGCTGAAGGAACTGGGAAGCTCAGCCTGGAGAAAAGGAGGCTCGGGGGACCTTCTTCCTCTCCACAAGTCCCTGACAGGAGGGTGCAGCCAGGGTGGGGGTCAGGCTCTTCTCCCTGGCAGATGGCAATGGGACAAGAGGAAATGGCCTCAAGTTGTGTTGGGGGCAGTTTAGATTGGATATTAAGGAAAAATTCTTCACAGAAGGAGTGGTCAGGCATTGGAACAGGCTGCCTAGGGAAGTGGTAGAATCACTGTCCCAGGAAATGTTCAAGAGCCGTGTGAATGTGGCACCTGGGGACACAGGTTAGTGGTGGCCTTGGCAGTGCTGGGTTAACGCTTGGACTCGGTGATCTTAGAGGGCTTTTCCAGCCTTAGTGATTCCATGATTCCCTGTGTCCAAGCCTGATCCAAGGGCACATGGATGAAGTCAAATACCCCAGGGCACATGGAACACCAAGGCAGCATCATGGCATCTCCTGCGGCCTTCAGACCTGCAAACCTGTGTGTCCCTTCCCACTGTGCCCCTGAGGACCACCATTGGCAGGGTGAGGAGCCTCTCCATCCTCTCCCGTGTTTGAGACCTGCAAAGGTCCCAGCCATCAGCACTGGGAAGGATTAGGCTGACTGAATGAGACTCCCCAATCCCCGAAACCCAATCCCTTCCACAGGCTCTGCAGCTCCATAACCCAACGTGCAAGTGACCCCATCAGCTCTGTCCCCCAAGCCAGGGAAGACTTTCACCATCTCCATGGCTTTGGGGGTGGATCAATGGGGGTCCCTTCCCGCATCCATCTGCACCATTGGGTGACTTTCCTGATGTCCAGCCTGGAATCCCTGCTTGCTTTTCCAAACCTGGTTTCCATCTGCACGGCCATCCGGCAGCTGGGCTCCCACTGCCCAGGCCTGCCCTGCCTTTCCTGGCCATAAAACCAACAGGGCAGTGGAAATATTTCGGAAACACCTTTTACAGTTCTCTCAGCAGGGCTGCAGTTAACCCCTAAAGGGGCTGGCTGCCATCAGGAAAAACAATTTCATTCCAGCCAAATTATTTAACAGGAAAAGGCTGATTTTGGTGCCGTTTTTACCACTGATGACTTCAGCATCGTCTCTTCGGGCTCTGCCACCTTTTCCTGTTCTCATGTTCTGCAGTGACCTGGAGCTCTGGCATTCTCCAGATCAAACGTTTTCCCTCGCTCCACATTCAGCAGATTCAGCTCCTCGGGGTGCCTCTGCTGAAGTGCCCTGGTTTGTGGGGCTGTGGTGCTGCTCCATCACAGCTCCAGCTGGGGATCACTGCTGAAACCCAGCCCCTGCAGCCACCCTCCAGCTATTTTCAAAGGCACCTACAGAGCATTAGGTCACAGAGACTGAAATAGCAGATTCCGGTCCAAATCAGGGTGATGAGCACATTTTGTCCAGCCTCTGCCCAGGTCCCAAGCATCCAAGCTTCTCCCAGCCCAGGGCCCTGTCACAGCTCAGGTGGGAACACCCCGTGGGTGCCAGTGCCACACGACCATGGGGCAGCTCATGGAACCTCTCGCTTTCAAGGCCACTTCTGCCCAAATTCAGACCCACCTGAAAAGTCCAGTACCTGCTGGGGGCCTCCACTGGTATCCAGGCACAGTGGGGCAGGAGGACACAATCCTCCAAAAGGGGGTCTGGGGTTCAGACAACCCTGGGATCCTTTTGCTCTGCACAGACCACAGAGGTGATATCTGAGGGGGTGAAGTTGATAGGCTCAGCCCATCAGAGCTCCTCGTGGTGACCTCCAGCATGTCCCCACCCCCGGAGACGGCAGCGCCAGGACGTGACATTCCCTCCGTTTTCACACGTGGGCAGTTCTCAACGAGCAGCAAAGGCCAAACTCTTTCACCACCTGGCACATAAGCTGGGGTAGGGAGAAAGCCAAGCTGAGAGTGCATGTGTCCCTCAAGCACCCAGGAGAAGTCACACCTGGTCCCCAGGAACCAGCTTGAGCCCACCAGCAAGGTCCCAGGGAGGGACAATCACTGACCAGAGGTGGAAGCCAGGTTCCTTCAAGCAATGCCTTGGCTGTGAGTCTGATTTATGGCTGCCAGGGCAACCAGGTCCTCATCCCAGGAGCAGTGCTTTGGTGCTGCTTTGGCCACTGCACACTCCTGGGCCAGTGTGGGGAGGGACACAGAGACTGGTAGATGCTCCACAGAGATCTCACTGGAGACACTCACTCCAGCTCATGGGTCATCCCAAATATCCATCTCCAACGTGGTCCTGAGGAGGACATCATTGAACTACAGAATGGTTTGGGTAGGAAGAGACTTTAAAAGTCATCCAGTTCCACAGGCAAGGAACCTTCCACTAGAACAAGCCTGTGTTGGTTTTGCTCCCATCCAACCTGGCCTTGGACACTTCCAGGATGGGGCAGCCACAGCTTCTCTGGGCAACCTGTGCCAGGGCCTCCCCACCCTCACAGGGAGGAATTTCTGCCCAATATTCATTTTAAAGCTCTCGTATTTTAGTTTAAAACCATTCCCCCTTGTCCTTTCATCCCCTCTGTCCCCTGCTCCCCCAGCCTGGACCATCTCCCCACGCTCCAGTTGGTGCCCTGGGATCCTTTCCACTAACAGCTCCCTCCTTCCTGAGGGCTCAGCATCCTCAACGGGTGCTTCAGAGGCAATCAAAAATTGCTATTTTTTGCCTCTGGGAGAATTCAGCAGCAATTCAGAGAAGAGCCTGGGATTTGGGCCATCTGCATCCTGTCACACACGGCTTGACTGAGTCCCTAAATCATCCTGTGCCTCTGTTTCCCACCTTTATGTAGCAGAGAGGCCATTCCTTGGGTTGTCCCACTCTGTATCCTCCCTCTGGAAACCCTCTGGGTCAGAGGCTGCCTCTTGGTGTGGGGACTGGCTTCATCCTGGCTGCAGAAATGAAATTTTTTGGTAGCCTACTGCAGCTGAGGGATCTGTCTGCAGTTGGGATGCTCCTACCCTCACAAAGAGTGAGGGCTGGGCTCCCGTCATTCAATTTCTTGGCACAGCAGCTTGCTTTGCCCCTTTAAAAGTGCAGACTGTGGGTTTCCAGTAGCTGAGGGCTTGCCTGAATGCCCTGATTTCAGGAGGAATTCAGTGAGGCCAGGAATGGAGCAAGTGCCCTCTGGAGCTCAGGGGGAAGGAGGAGAGAAGGTACCACCAGCCAGGCTGGGGTGAAGGGGTGGCAGGAGTCTGGAGGGACTGGTGGCCTTTGGAGAGGTGGGGTCATCCCCCAGCATCCCAGACACTCCTGGAAGCAGGAGGGCTTTGCAGGCACTGAGTCACTCCAGCCCTTAAAAAACCCCGCAGTGCCCACGTCAGTGGCAGGGCCAGAGGATGTGAGGAGCCTCCACAGCCCTCACAAGTGCTGCTTCCAGTTGCATTCCTCTGCTTTTCCTCTCCAGTCTCACTGAAAATCTTCTCCACCTCCTTCCTGGCCCCTTCCAGAGCCCACATGGAGTCCAGACTGGGGTCTGCACGAGAACCTTGCAGCAGGGGCAGAGCAGGTGATGGGTGTGCAGGGCTGGGGCTGCCCCTGCTCAGCCTCCCGAGGGACACCAGACAGGCAGTGCCCAAAAAAGCAGCTCTGTCCCTTCCCTGCACCTGTACAAGCAGAGGGGAGATGCTGGGGCTCAGGATGGCAGTAGGCAACCCCCATCCAGGGAAGGATACCCAAATTAACAGTGTGGAGTTTGCACTCTGTGCCCAGGCTCACTGCTGCCTCCATGCTCAGGAGCCCTGGTCCCACTGGACCTCGTTTCACCTCCCCCAAAATTCCCCCCTGCCCACTTTGGAAAGGCCAAAGGTCTCAAGGCCAGCTGGGGCACAGGAAGGTTCCGTGTGTCCTGATGGGATGTGGCAGGGAAGATGGAAAACCATCTGCCTTCTCTGAAACTGGGAGCTGCCTCCTAAATGTGGTGAGTCCCAGACCTCACTCCCCATCTCTGGTGGTCGGTGTGAGGCCTGGAGCCCCACGGGGAGGGATCAGCAGGCTCCTGTGGCAAGTGGCCACCCTGCAGCAAAGCTGTCCTTTCCAGAGCCCATCTCCCAGGGCACCAGTGGCCTGTCCCCACCATGGGGACACCCCAGCTGTGTGGGGGCAGGCAGAGGCAGAGCGCCCTGTCCCCTGTGGAACAGGG
This sequence comes from Leptocoma aspasia, assembly GCA_013399835.1. Taxonomy (NCBI): domain Eukaryota; kingdom Metazoa; phylum Chordata; class Aves; order Passeriformes; family Nectariniidae; genus Leptocoma; species Leptocoma aspasia. Next base: position 651,927 of record VXAX01002320.1, on the reverse strand, counting down.
ATGGAGGAACTGCAGAGTTGCCATGGAGATTTTCTCCCTAGCAGATGCTCTGGGCAGGTGCAAGAAGAGGCTCTGCCCCCCTCGCTGTGCGGCACAATGCCAGCCGGATCCCGCAGAAACAGGCAGCCTCTGCAGCCACCCCTATTTTAGTTTAAGCCACCACTGCCACCACCGCCACCACCGCCACCACTGCCACCACTGCCACCAGCTTCCCTGCCCGCGTCCATCTGGGGAAACTGAGTCACCTCCCAAAGGCACCCTGAGCTCCTGGCTTCACCTCCCCCAGCATGTGTGACAATGGCATTTCTGGGGTGTTTCCACCCGCCCTGGGCACCCTCCAGCCCCTCTCACTGCCTGCTCTGGCTGTCACCTCTTCACTGAGCAGAGAGGTCACACACAGCATTACCCAAAGTATCACCCATAGGACCCCCATGCTGCCAGGGCACTGGCATGGTCCACATGGACAGCCAGCATATGCCAGCCTCCCCAGCCTGTCCCAGGACTGGAGGGGCACTGTTGGCCCTGGGAGTGGCACAGGGCCTCCATGAGATGAGTGATGCCATCCCAGGGTTGTGCTGGTGGGGACAGAGCTCCAGAGCTCTGAACCCATCCCGGAGCACCCAGCCCTCCACCTTTCCTGCTGCTCCCAACACTTCTTCTTCCCCTGGTCCTTCCAACCACTCATAGAATCATGGAATATCCACAGTTGGAAGGAAACCACAAGGATCATCAAGTCCAGCCCCCTGGCCCTGTACAGGACACTGCAGCAATCCCACCATGCTCCTGAGAGTGTTATCTCACTGCTCTTTAAAACCACCCTCTGAAGTTCCCAACGCCACAGCATGAGACACCTAGAAATCCCCTTTCCCTGGGTTTTCCCCAAATGCCTCAAAACCCACATCATCAGCACTGTTAAGCCCGGCCCGAGCGCGGCTCCTCCAGCAGGTCCTTCCTCAGGAGCGGGTTTCACGCAGCCTTGTTTTCCACCGGCTGCGTTGCCAGTTGCGAGGCGGTTGAGGCAGCAGTGGGAGGGTTCCGGGAGCGACACCCACACAATCAAAAGCTGCTCTATCCAGCCGGGCCGAGCGTTTCCGTGGTAAGCAGAGCCGCTGGCTTGTGTACCTAGAGCAGAGGCTGCGTTTCAAAACACGCCGGGGTCACTCTCCCGCTTGTGCAGAGAGCCCAGGAGCGGATAATGGAGGCAGTGTTTGCGCACATTTCGGCACTATCGCGGAAATAACAGGAGCCGTCCCTCCTCCTGCAGCTGCACGGGCACCACGGAACCCTCCCTCGGGCACCTGGGGGGACCACAGGCCTGGCCGTGCTGGGGTAAAGCCAAAGAAGCCCCCAGCCCCGTGGGTCGGTCCTCTTCCCAAAAATCTAAAGGCATTGCAGGAGGTGGGATTCTGCTGGGGCTCCTGGCAGCCCAGGGCTGGCAAACCTCTTGCTGCTGCACTTGGTTAGCCATGGCAGCGAGTGGCACTTGCACCCTTAGGGACAGGGTCTCAGGGTGGCAGTGCTGGGTGGGTGTCCCTCAGGGGTCCCAAAGAGGCTGCAGTGTCCTGAAGGGACAGGGAGCAAATGTGAAGGGCAGCAGGGATACCTGGTGTCATGCTGGGTGGTGTTGGGGTGGGCACAGTGTGGTAGCAGTGGCGTGGGATGTTGCAGGTTGGTGCAGGGCAGTGCTGTGGGACAGGAGAGCCTGGCACAGTCCCCAGTGCATGGCACTGCCCAGTTTGGTGCTGGTGTGGTGCTGGCTGACACTGAGCCAGCTTCAGCAACTCCTTCAGTGCCTGGTGTGGCAATACCCAGCTGGGTGCAGCCACGGTGCTGCCCAGGATGGTGCCAGTATGGTTTTGTGCCTGCTTAAGGGTCTGGTTCAGTGTCATCATAGCTCTGCCTGATGTGGTGCCTGGTTTGGTGCCCAGGCCAGCTCTGCCTGCTGCAGGGCCTGGTTCTTTGCCCAGTTCACTGTCTGGTTTGGTGCCTGGTGCAGCACCCAGTGCAGCAGTTCCCAGTCAGTGCCCAGCATGGCCCAGCCTGGTGCCCAGTTCTTTGCCTGGTTTGGTACCCAGTTCTGTGGTCACTGCAGCAGTGCCTGGCATAGAGTCCGGTTCTGTGCCTGGTTTCGTGCCCAGTTGTTTGCCCAGTCTGCTCCCTGGTTCCGTGCCCGGTTCTGAGCTTGGCTCCATATCTGCTCCGGTGTCTGCTTGTTTGCCCAGCCTGGTACCTGGTTCAGTGCCAGTTCAGTGCAGGATTGTTTGCCTTGCCTGGTACCTGATTGTTTGCCCCATTGCTTTCCCAGCCCGTCGCTTGGTTGTTCGCCTGCTCTGCTTCCCAGTCCAGTGCCCAGTCTGCTGCCCGGCTGTTTGCCCGGTCCAGTTCTCAGTCTGGTGCCCTGCTCGGTGCCCGGCTGTTTGCCCTGCTCAGTGCCCGCTCCGGTGCCCGGCCGGCCGCGCCCTGCCTCCGCCGCCCCCCGGCCGAGCGGCTCCGCGGCCGTTGCGGTCCAGGCCGGCTCNAGCCCCCCGAGACCGGGACCGGCCAGGGGGTGAAGGCAGGAGCCCGTCCCCGGGGTGTTCTGCCAGCACCGGGAGGATCCGCTTGGGGGGCCGCGGGACTCCGGGAGTTTTGCCGGGTGATGCTGCCCAGTCCCCGTGTCCTTGTGAGCCGGTGGGACGGGGACAGGCGGCGTCAGCCCCCTACCCCAACCCCGGGGCCACCCCTTCGCCCTCCCCGGTCCTTCCTCCTGCTGAAGGGAGCAGCTGGGACATCTCACTTGCGGTTTCTCCCCGCAAGTTCTGGAGCTGGATCTGTCCTTCCCACTGGCCCCGCTCCACGGCCAGCTCCGTCCAGTTGTCCCCACCACTGGGTACAAAGAGCTCCACGAGCGGCCAGCGGCGCTGGGACACGGGCCGAGGAGGCTGTGCCCACGCAGAGCCCCTCGTTCCCCGCATCCCCAGCAGCTCGGAGCATCTGCCGTTCCCGGAGCTGGCGAGGGCTTTGCTCCGGCTGCTGCTCCCGGGCTGCTGCACAGGGGACGGTGCCCAAAGTTTCCTTCCTAGCAGCAGGAAAACCTTTTTTTAATATAGGAAAGCAGAGCGGCGGCCTCGCAGTGCTCATGCGTGGCGGCCAGCGCTCACCGCTTCCAGCCGCCCGCAGGGATGGCTGTGTCCCTGCCCTTTATCTTTCCCAGCCAGCGCCGGATTTTCAGGGCCAGGGACACGGTGCTGGGCGTACAACGGACACGGCAGCAGCATCTCTCCTGCCTCGGGCTGGGATACGCCGGAATCCTGCGGTGCGGGATGCCCGGCCCCCGACGCCGGAGCAGGGAGAGCTACTTTTTCCGAGATTGCCGTTAATTAATGGCAGAAGGAGCTGACGGGGCGGCTCGGCAGCGCTCAGGAAGGGCTTTAGCCCTGGAGCTGGCAGCCCTGCACGGATACCCCCTGCCCAGAGCAGGCAGCCCCGGCCGTGCCGCATCTGAGGTCGTTGGGTGAGGGAGGCACCGAAAGTTCCGCCAGGTTTTGCTCTTGTTTGACAGTGATTTCAATAATAATGCTGGAGGGTCCTGTGGCAGCAGGAACCCCGGGGGGCTGAGCATCCCCTAGGGAGGGGCGGAGTGGGGGGGCGACATTTAAATCCAGGAGATTGTGAAGACTTGATAAGAAAAAAAAAAACAAACTGGCTGAATAAAATGCGAAATCGTGCTCCTGGGTTTGCTCTCCGCGGCTTTTTGCCCCCGTGGAATTAGCAGGCGTCTGGGGAGGAGGTCACGGCGCTATGCATCAGGGCAGGCGTGGGCCCATCCTTCCCTAATTTATTTTTTCTTAAAAGAAGAGAAAAATTCCTTTATTTGGCAACTCCTGCACGAATCAAGTTAGCATTTCACAGCTATTTAACACCTGGTTACAGCTTCTGCGGCAGAACCGACGATACTCCACGCTCCGCATGGCGGGATCTGCCCCTTCCCGCAGGCGGGGACCAGCCGGATTTATTTTTCCTCCGTTCCAGGCAGGGATTTAAGGCAGGAGGTGCTTTGCGGGACTTTGTCGGGGGGTTGTCCTGGCCCTGCCCGGCGGAGTGGACCCCCAGCTCTCCCCCCAGCTCTCCCCCAGCGCCGCCCCTCGCCCCGTCCAGCTGCCATTACGGTCGGGTGGGAATCGACTCAAGTCCTTAAACCCCAAGAGTTAATCAAAGTGCTTTGAATATGTAAATGCTGAGTATTGTTTATCATTGCCTAGAGCTGATACAGCAGTTTTCCTGCTCAAAGCCCCGTTCAGATGGGAGCTCATGAAAATTCACAACAGCCTCGCAAATAGGTGATGGGGATTATTACCCCCGTCTTCCAAATGAGCAAAGGGAGGAAGAGCAGCGGAGTGATGCTCCCCGTGGCAGCGGGAATCGGCGATGGAGGTCAGTGGTGGTCCATCCCCATAGGTGTAAATCGGCTCTTGCTTCATTTCCTCCGGCCAGACTTTTGCCCTGGGCTGTCCGGGCTGCAGACGGTGCTGGCGATGCAGCCCTCGATGGCCGGGTGTGACACTCGCTTAAATATACACCGTGTTGGCACCAGGCAGGGAATTCCACGCAGGCAGCACACAATTTTCCATGAGGTTCTTCGGCAAGACCTCCAGCAATGAGTGCTCTGTCAATTAATACAACAATGAGTTTGACAGGGATCTGTGGGAGTGCAGGGGGGCGAGGCCAAGGGAGAGGACTCTGCGCCCCGTGGGAAGGGGCAAATCGGTCTGTGGGTCTTGACTCCCTGGGCACAGACATCCCTGGCTGTGCAGGCAGGGGGATGCCAGGATGGGGAGAAGGCTCCCCCATCACCCAGCTCCTCCAGGTAAGGGCACTCTAGAGGGGACTGTGGGGCTGGAGACCCCGGCTCACTCCAAACCCATCCACACCACAAAAGCTCATCCCACCGTGCTTCCCACCACATTCCTGTGGGTCAACCTGTTGACACCATTGCCTGGAAGAGCTTTTGCCCTCAGCCCGAGCTGAGTGCCTCTGCATCCAAGGAGATGCCCCAGTTTTGGGTTCCTCTTGTGCAGGGCAGCTGACCCTGGAGGTCCAGGGCAGCCTCCTGCCTCGTGAGCCGTGCCTGCGGCAGAGCCGCCAACCTCAGGGGAGGCTGGGGGACAGCTGGGAGCAGGACGTGTCTCAGCCAGCCAAATTTAATCCTCCTACGTTAGCAAGGCTTAAAATAGGCTCCCTGCAGCATCGATGAGGGTGGTGGAGTTGGCCTACTCCAGCCCTCCCAAGTATTTTGGGGAAGCAGGGATGGCTGTTTTGCAGACAAGCACAGCTGGGAGGAACTGAGCTGTGCTGTCAGGGCCTCCTTTGCTGAGGCCATTCCAGGAATTGAACACACCTTGTGGTACCTTCACCCCTCTAACCTCCCACCACCGCCTCTCTGGGTGCCACCTTCTCCCTTGCCATTCCTCCACAGCCCTTTCCTGCTCTCTCCCATGGTCAGAGGATTCATTTTTCCCTCCACCTCATGGAAATGATCCTTTTGGTTAAGCCCAGCTTATGGTCCGGTCTTGATCCCCCCTCCATCAGCTGCCCACTGGAGATGCCATCCTGAGAAGTGGTTGGCCAGGACATGACCTGGGCAGAAAGCCACGGGGGAGCCCTTGGAGCAAGGCAGGTGTGGTGACGCACTTGAGGAGCCCTGTTGGGAACTCTGGGGACATGAAGGTATCATGCAGTGGTCATCTTGTGGAGAGACTCATTCCATGTCCCAGGTGTGCTGGCTGTCTCCCCAGTGCTGGATGTCCCATGGTGAGGGGCACCCAGGTTTCACTGCCTTGGGCAGGTCCCAGCAGCTCCCTGGGCAGGGCAGGATGGTGGCTCCAGGAGAAAAGGTCCTGCACTTCACCCCCAGGACCCCATTCCAGGCTGGGGGATGCAGGGGCTTGGTCTGTGTGTTGGTGGCTCCTGGGGACCAAGCCTTGGTGGGGTCTGGGGGCTCTGGGAGAGCGTTGCTCCTGATCCAGCAGTGCCTTTGGCAGTGCCTGTGGTCATTGGTGCAGCTCAGTCACTGGTGCTTCATCCACCCCACAGGCTCTGCCTTCCTCCTGCTGGCTCCCTGCCACAACACCAGCTCTCCATCCCCTCCTGTCTGGAGGCAGGGGCTCCCCTCGAGCTCTGCCTCACCCCACACCTGCCTTCCCCATGGCACACAGGGGTTTACAGGAGCCGTTTTCCCTTTTCTCCTTTCTCTGTGCAGCCTCTCCATGGGCCCACGCACCAGCTGGGCCCCCCACCATGCTACTCCCACCAGCCCTGCTGTGCTGCCTGATGCCTTCCTGCCTTCACCTGGTGGGGCCGAGCCCTGCACGGGAAGGCAGCGAGCACAGAAGAGGTGGGAGAATCCCATCTCCCTTTGTGATTCCTCCTGGGCTCCAGAGCTGGTCTTCACTAACTGGTGGAGCCCTGAGTGAGCTGCCCATCTTCCCCATGAACCAACTTGTGAGCATCCCCTCAGGGAATCCTCTGGAATGAACTCCCCTTGGCAGGAGCAAAACTTCCTCAGGAAAGGCTGCAGAGACAATTTCCTGTGCTCTCCTGAACACAAGTGCACCTTGTGGTACCTTCACCTGAGCTGGGAGCATCACAGGGTTGCACCAGGCAGCAGACACCCCCGAGTTCACCACTTTGCTTTTTCCTCCATGTCCCCAAAGGGTCCCCAAAGGAGGCCTCTAGGCTGTTAAAATCCTTATTCACATGCAGTCCAACCTCCCATCTGCATCCATCCCTGCCAGCACAACACAGTCCTGTGACAGCAGGACCCTGCTCTGTCTGCCCAAGGTCTCTGTGTCACTGCTGGGGCTCTAAAGGGAAACAAAGCCCCCAGTAAAGCCCCTGGTTGTGCATCTCTGTGTGGAGGGAGGGTTTTATCCTGAAGAAGTGGTGGCACATCCACTGGTTGAGCTGGCAGGGCTGGCCATCCTCAGTGGTGACCATTCCTCCATCCTTGCTCCAGCCCCTTGTCCCAGCCCCGAGGGGCTGACACAGCTGCACTCATGGACCACTGTCCTGTTTCTCATGGATCTGGAAGCTGTTGTGATGCAGTGACGGAGGAAAAAAGAGTCTGCAGGGGATAGAAGGAGTTGGTGAGGGAAACTAAAAGATACAGGAACTCCCTGAAACATGGAAAAGGAAAAGGGAGAGGGTTTCTCCATAGCAATGACAAAGAATGGGCGATGAGGGGCATTAGTGCATTACTAAGGAGAGCTGGTGAGGTGGATATTCCCAGCTGTGCTCAGAAACCCACCGGGACACAACAGCTGTTGAGCTGTTGTCCCAAGACAATCCCAAAACACCAGCTTTCCCATCATCTGGACATGGGTACCAGTGGCAGCCACTCCGCTGGAGGCACACGTGGAGCACTCGGGATGCTTGGAGGCACCTGGAAATCCACAGCACACTGCTGGCATGGGAAAAGAGGAGAATTTCACCAGTGTTTTCAAGGAGGATGAGGGACATCCTTACTCATGACCTGGATAAATACAAAATGGGAGGGAGAACGGGGGGACCCTGCCCGAGCAAGAGGAGCAGAAGAGAGGCGTGGTTTGTGCCAGACCAAAACCACGAAGTATGTCTGTCCCATGGCGAGGAAATCCCGTCCCACCGGAGCCGGAGCACGGGCTGGCAGCAGGAAGGCGGCTGCCAGGACGGGCTTCCGCAAGACTTCCTCTCCCATGGCCCTTCGTTAGGGAATTAGGACGTTACGAGACGAACGCAGCAGAGAGGAAACGAGCGCCCGGGGAGCCGCCGCTGGGGGAGCTTCGGGGCTCTGCCCTGGCCCTGTGTGCTCTCATTAGGGAGGGGGAAGGAAGCGCTGGCAGGAGACCCATGGCTTGGGGGAAGCGTGACCACGAGGATGCCTGGAGCAGCCCGGAGGGTGCCCAGCCAAGGGACAACTAAGGCACCCCACAAGCCAAGCCACCAGGCTGGTGGTGGGGGAGTGAGCGTGGAGCTGGGGAGCAGTGGGAGCAGCGGGAGCACTGGGAGCAGTGGGAGCACGGGGAGCAATGGGAGCACTGGGAGCAGCAGGAGCACTGGGAGCACTGGGAGCAGCGGGAGCACTGGGAGCACTGGGAGACTGGGAGCACTGGGAGCAGTGGGAGCACTGAGAGCACTGGGAGCAGCAGGAGCAGTGGGAACAGTGGGAGCACTGGGAGCAGCGGGAGCAGCAGCACGTGGGGTTGCAGGCTCTGTGCCATGGAATGGAGGGTTGGGCACAGAGCTGATGAGCCTGGCACGGGACATCAGGCACATGCCACCAGCTAAACCTGCATGGGGCCATCTGCAGCCTCAGTGTGGGCAGGGCTCCAGCACCCATCCCAGCCATGGGCACCCAGAGGAGTGATGGGGCTGAGCCCCAAAGGGGGTGGGATGGAGAGCATGGATAGGTGAGCTGGAGCTCATGAGGATGGATGTGTTGGATCCCATGTGAGCGGGTGGGGTGGAGCCTGTGGGGATGGATGCGTTGGATCCTACGTGAGTGAGTGAGCTGGAGCCCATGTGGGATACTCGGAGCCCCTCACCCGTCCCCAGAATCCTCCTCCCACCCCCACTGTAAGATGTTGTTCTATGCACACCTCTCTGGGACAGCCTGGCCTTCACCCTTCCAGGCTCCAGCCTGGATGTGGCCCCAGCTCCAGCTCCAGCACCCACAACCAGCAGGTGACAATCCTGGAATAGCCCCAGCTGCTCTCCCTGGAGGCCTCTGAGCCCACCACCCCCTTTCTCCTGGGATCAGGGAGGTGAATCCCCCCTATGACATCCTTCCAGCTCCATCTCTAGGCAGTGCTGGCCTTTCCAAGCTGAGCAAAGGGAAACACCTGCTCTCCAAACCTGGCTCCCCATGTCCTCCCCACGCAGGGGCAGGATGGGCAGCAGGGACGGCGCTTTCAGTCGCTCGCTATTTTTAATTGCTCTTTCCCAGAAAGGCTGGTGCAGGCTCCTAAAGCTGCTTCCAGCTGGGAGTTTGGAAAGCTGGTTCCAGTTAGGCACCCGGCGCTCGCTGCGCTCGGAGCTGTTATTTTTAGAAGGGCTGAAGGCAACAGCCCCACTCCCCAGGCTGCTGCTCGGCTCTGGCCACAGCTCCTGGTCGGCAGGACCTCACTGGACCCTCGGCTGGGGACATCTCGGCGGCGTGATTTTATGACTGCCCTTTTTTTCTGGTGCTTTTTTGGCAGGGAGGGACTTTCATCTCCCCATGTCAAGCTGCGCAGCCAGGAAGACCAAAGGCAGAGGATGTGAGCAGTGGTCATCCCCGAAGGGCCGGGGCGCAGAGCAGCATCTTCTGGTTTTAATTAAAAACCATCCGCTGGCAAAGTTTGATGGCGTGAGCGGTGCCTGGGCCAGAACAAGACCGGCAGGGGACGTCTCCAGGGGAGCGACCGGGGCCGGGGCTGCCCACAGCACTGACAGAGCCTCCTGCCCCACTTCCCAGCTCCGCCCCTCGCCTGGGTTCTCCTCGTCTCTCTTCCCCTGCTCCCTCCTGCCTCCTTCCCTCTCCCCAGGGACCCTAGTGCCACTCTCTGCCATCATTTCGTCACCCCATTGATGGCCATGACCCATTAGAACTCTTTCCATGCTCAGTCTCACTGAGGTTCCCCATGGCTGCCCAGTTTGGGGCAGGGGCAGGGGCAGAGGCCTGGGAGTGCCCCTCAGAGCAGATTATCTCAGGAGACCATGCCATAGACCCCAGACATTTGCCACGGGCACTATCCCCTCACTGTGACCCCCATCTCTCTGCCACGGGGCTCATCCCATCACTGTGACCCCCCCCAGCCCAATTCCATGGGCTCACCCTGTGTCACAACCCTCACCCTGCTCCCACGGCCCCTCATCCCATCTCCGTGCCCCCCAGCCCTTTTCTGCAGGGCTCACCCCTCTGCTGCGCCCCCCATCCCTGCGCTGCGGGGCTCCCCCAGGCACCCCACTCCCGCACCCCGAGCCGCTCTGACTTCACCCCGGCAGCGATTTTTTCGTCACACCCAATTCCCCCTCCCGAGCCCGGCCGCTAATCAGCTGCATTATCTGCGCCCCCATCATTCACGCGCTCGCCGCTGTCGGTGCTGCCCCGCCCGGGCGCGGGGGCTCATCCCACCGCCCTCCTCCTCCTCCTCCTCCCGCGGCAGCCACCTCCATCCTTCCTTCCCCCCCTCCAGCCCCACCGCCCCCCCGGCCGGACCGCGGCCAGCTGGCTTTGCCTGCATTTCGGCTCCAACCTCCCCCAAGGATTCCTAAATCTGATAAGGGAGGGGGGTGCTGCTTTCAAAGGAGCGGGGTTTGACCTTTGCCGCTGCAACGAGAGCCGCATGGAGGAAAAAAATTGGCTGCGGCGAGCGGGGGGGAGCGAGCGAACGAGCTGCTGTGGTTTTACAATCCCTAAATAACGCCGGGAGCTGAGCTGTAAACACATGGCGGTATTGCCTGAGCGTGTCCGCACCCCCTCGATGGAAACCCAGCCTGGAAAATACTCCGACCTTAAAGGAAAAAAAAAAAAAAAAAAAAGAAAGAAAGAAAAAAAAGAATCTCCTGAATTATTTAGCGAACGGTTCCAATCCGACGGCTAATTCTGCCGGCAGACGCCGCCGGCCGGAGCCTGGCGTTGGGAGATGATGGCTATCGGCGGGCGCTGGCGGCGGGAGCGGGGTGGTCCCAGCCCAAGGGGACCCAGCGGCGCCGCAGGGGTGCAGGACAGAGCAGGGAGCCCTGGCCGATGTCACCCTGCCTGCTGGGTGTCCCTCATTCCCTGGTGACGGGGGACAGAGCACCCCACCAGCAGAAGGGGAGATGTTCCCACCCAGCATTCGCCCCTGCTCATCCCACTGCGACACGCAGAGAGGAAACCCCATCACCTGGAAAGAGCCCCAGCCCCAACGCCCCCTCCTGCAGCACCCCCAGCCCCATGGGCACCCCAAAAGGTCACCTCTGCCCGGCCAAGGTCCCCGCAGCGCCCCAGCAGTCAGGGAGAGCTGCCACCCCGTCCCTTCTCACCTGCTTCTTCTCAATTTTTTTTTTTTCGGAAGCAACTAACACTTTTCTTTGAAGAGCAACAGATGAGCGAGACCCTCCCAGCGCCTTTTATGATGTTAAATTTATTGCCTGGCTCCACAATTGCCATTTTAATGACGAACGCTCCCACGGCTTTAACGCGGCTGAGTGCTGGCATTGAAAACAGAAGCCGGGGGGGACACGCTGTCTCCGGTCTCCTGGAGGAGAACGGATTCCAGCCCTTTTCCTGATCCTTGCACAAAGTTTTGCCAAATAGATAATGTGTTTTATAATTTCCAGACGGTGCTGTGCTGGTAAGGGAGGCCCTCTGCTGGCACCGGGCTGATGGGGAGAGCCCCGGGAAGCAGCTGGGAACCACCACCGAGGAGGCATCGAGCCTGGGAGACACCTCTGGCAAGGTGTGCCTGGAGAACCGAGCCTGGAGATCACGTCGAGCAAGCCATGCCCGAGGAACCTCCACTCTGGAGGTGATGGAGAGCCCACAGAGGCAAGCACAGGGAATTGAGCCCACGGAAAGGAGCCTGGGAAATCGAGGTGGGGAAACCAAGCTCAGCAACTGGAATTAGAAAAGTGAGCCCATGGAGCCAGGAGCAGAGACCTGGACCTGGAGAAACATGCATGGCCAGACTGGCCCTGAAGGCCATGCCTGGGCTGAGCCCATCCCCAGCCCTGCTCCATCCAAAGTGAGCCCCAATCCCTGCAGCTCATGCTGGTCCACAGTGCTCCCTTTGCTGTGCTGGTCCATGCTCCCTTTGGCTGTGCACACCCAAAGGGAGCATCCCAGACCTTCCCTTGGTTGGGGAAAGCCCTTGTACATCTGCCCCATGGGTGGGACCATGTGGGAATGCCTGGGATGCTGGGAGGGAAGGGAGGGAGTGATGGCAGCTTTGCCAGGGGGGGGATGGAGCTGCCACAGCTCCCACTGCGTCCCAGATGGGGCTGGTGAATGTTCCCCCTCCACTGGGCACAGAGCCCAGGGGTGACAGTCCCCACACTGGGAGTCCCCGTGGTCCCACTGTCCTCTCCAGGAGGGCATCAGAGCCCTGCCAGAAGACAAGGATAAGTCTGGAGCTGGTGATGGACAGCTGCAGTGTGGGGCCAGCCATGCAGACCCACACCGGGGATTTCAACTGAGGACATCGACTTTTATCAGGAGATGCTTTCTTTTTTTTAACGGTGCCTGAAACTCGGCCTGGGTTATCAGGGAGATATTAAATTGCTGTTGGAAGCGACACCAGTGGGGCGGAAAAGCCATGCTGTGCTCTTACCTCTTCCCACAAGGTCGAGGCAGGCAGCCCCGGGGGACGACGCATTCGCCGCGTCCTTCCTGTAGCGAGGATCACATGTCAGAGTCCAACGAAGCCTTGAGAAAATTAAACCCGTGAGCTCACCGCCTTCCTGAGCGCAGGCGCCAGCCCTCCCTGAGCTCCCTGAGCCTGGATTGCCAGCTGGGGTGACCTGGCAGCAGTGCCAGTGCCAGGAGGATGCCACCTCCCCAGGGGACAGCAGCAGTCCCCACTGGTGTGCCTGCAGCTGGGGCGTGCAGCTTTGAAGGAGCTTTGAACCCTGTTGTGCATCACTGCGTGATGGGGAAGGACCTTCCCATGGGAAGAAGCTGTCAGCCTTGGCAGAACACAGCTGCAAAAGTCTCCTGAAGGCCTTCAGCCAGATTTCCTCTGGGGATCCAAGTTCTTGCTTGGGCAAAGGGACGGACAGATGGGTTCAGCTCTGGTGGGACTGGCACACCTTGTCATTGCCTGGGCCGTGCCCAGACTTGGAGGTGGCCAGGCATGGGGGTGGGTTTTTGCCAGGACGAGGTAAGTCCTGTCGCCTCAGCCCTCTGTGGCACAGCAGATGGACAGAATCAAAGAGAAAGGCAGCAGTCAGCAGGAGAGCCTGTGTGTGCACAGGGGGTCACCTGGAGACCCCCAAGAACCCCAAGCAGGGACCCCGAGCTGCCCACACCTCTCAGTCAGCTGGGACCATCACTGGAGAAGGGACATCATGAGCAACACGGGCTGGGAGGGACAGGAGGAGCCAAGACCACGAGTCTGGGACCTGGGGACAGTGAGGCGTTGCCCAAGATGGCAAGAGGAGCAAGGGGAGGATGAAGGAGAGGTCCAAGGGAGGACCTAGAGACAATTGTCCATGGGGCTGTTAAAGCCCCAGGGCTGAGCCAGACCTCTTCCCAGGGCACCCTCTGCTCTCCCAACTTTGCTTATGGTCCCCAGGTCAGAGGGGGAACAGAAATGCAGCTCAGCTCCCATTTCCCCCTCCAGGTACTTTCTTCATCGCTCTTTTCCTCCTCGCACCAGCCCAGCTCTGCACCTTGGCTCTGCCTCTTCCCAGCCAGCCAGAAGTCACCAGGGCTGGTTTTTCATGTTCCCACTGGGCATCCCCCACAGGGAACGGGGTTTCGGTGGATCCATGGAGCCCTGGGCACAGCCCTTGGGGGTCTCCAGTTTTGCCCTGGCACAGGCAGGCAGTGCACACACACACACACACACACAGACACTCTCCCTGCCACCACAGGGGCCCAGGCTCTGCAGCCGCCTCCGAGCCGTCCCCAGGACCACCAGGGACACATCCAGCCCCAGCCCTTGGCACAGCCCGGCCTGGGCAGGGCTGCAGCCCCGAGCAGGCGGCGGAGGGACGGCAGCAGGCAGGCAGGAGCCGTGTAGGGATGCTCCAGCAGCTGCCGCCAGCACGGCTGGCGGATGCCCTTTGGCCAGGAGCAGCCAGGCTTTTTTTCCAACCCTTCCCAGGAAAAAAAAAAACAACAACCCAAGCCCCATAACAAGCTGTAGCGAAGCAGCGAGGAGGCGGCAGATAAGAGGCTGGAGCCGCGCGGAGGCCTCACGGAGATGAAAGGCGATTGCGAACGAGCCTCCCCATCCCCTGCGGACAAAAGAGCTCCTAAAATATTAACGAGGCCCCGTGCCGCCAGGTCCCTCGGCCCCCAGCGCCGGCAGGAGCAGGCGGTACCCGCGCTGCCGGCCGAGGGGTCCTGGGGGGATGGAGGCACAGCGGGGAGCAGCGCAGGATGCTCATTAATTACCGTGCTGGCAAACGTGCCCCCCGCTTCCCTCGCCACCCCGGGGAGCCACTGCCACCTTCCCACCGGATCGGCGTTTAAAGAGCACGGAGCTGGCGGCTGTGCTGGGGATGGTGGCCCCTCGCTGCCACCTCGGCACCCGCGGGTGCAGCCTCAGCCCCCCAGCACCGCTCAGGTGAATCTGGGGAGAAGCTGGGGCAGCTCATGGGGGTGTTTGCACACCAGCACTAGGGTGAGGAATGGGGAGCAGGGGAGGTGCTTGCTTCTGCCTGTTTTGTGTCTGCGTGTGGCTCATGCAGGCCCCAGGCTGGGGACAGGGTCCCCGGGGTGGGGGAGCGGGGGGTCCTGTGGGAGCAGCTGGGCCCTGTGGGGGGGTGAGCACGGCGTGGGACAGCCGGGACATGGGCGCTGCTCCTGCCGCATTCCCGGACCCTGCGGCATCGGCTGTCCCGGTGGCTGAGCGGGCTCAGTCCCCGCTGGTCCCCATCCTCGGAGGCCACCTGTGTGCAGCACGGCCAGCCTGTGCGCTGAAGTCCCGGCTCTGGCTCCATTTCTCGGCGAGGACAGGGGTACCGTGGCACCGGCAGCCAGACCGAGCACCCTGGGGACTCGAGGTGACCTCGGGGAACAAGCATCCCCCCGAGCCCAGAGCTGCCCCGTTCCCTCCTCATCCCACGGCCCAGCTCGGGCAGAGCAAAGGGCTGGGTGCCAAGGGAGAAGGGGGATGTTTCTGCCCCTCCGAATGTGCCGCTGGAAGGAGGAGCGGGATAATAACAGCTCCATCGCTGGCTCCGGAAGCGGGTCCACACGCAGCCGTCAGATCGGGGATTTGCATAGCACAGATGGAAGCCCAGGAATTTCAAAGCATCCCCGTGCCGCGGCAGCTGAAGGGCTCGCTGGCCCCGTGCAGCTGCCGGAGGGAAGCTGAGCTGCCCCGGCGTCCAGGGCCCGGCAGGCACGGGCACACCGGGCACGGCACGGGCACACCGGGCACGGCATCGCCAGCACCGCTGCCCAGCGGGTCCGGCCGGCCATGGGGACAGCGATGGAGCGGGGACGTGGCGGCTCCGGCCCTGCCGGAAAGGAGCCGCATGGAAGGGCTCCCGCAAGGGCTGGAGGGCATGACATGTGAGAGACGACGGGAGCTAAATTTACACGGCGGCGGAGCGAGCTGCCTCCAAGGAGACGTGATCACGGGCTATAAATACCTGCAAGGAAACAACGGGGACAGGGACGGTGAATTATTCACAGGCGCAAGATGGCAGGGCACGGAGCGAGCCAGGCCGGGGAGGAGGGAGCTGGCACCGGGGGGCACCCCGAGATCAGCCCGGCTGTGGGGCATCGGGGCAGCCAGGGCCGGGACACCCCTTGTGCCCGAAGCTCCTCGGTGGAGGTGTGACTGTCCCCGGGGGGTGAACCCCAGCCTGGCACCGTGCGGCCCCGCGGTGCCCCCTCCAGGCGGGTGGCTGGCACCAGGGATGGCTGCTGGAGGGAGGGGGTGGCCAGGCTTCGGGTGCTCCTGCCAGACAGGGGGTGGTGGTCCAGCATCTCCCATCCCGGTCCGCAAGAGGGGACAGCAATAAGGTGATGTCCCATGTCCCCTGTGCTGGAGGCAGCCCCAGCCTGCCCTGTCCCGCTCCGTGGGTTTCCCAGGGGATGCTGAGCAGACACAGCAGCAGGACAAGCCCTTTGTGTGTGCAGGAGACACCTGGGGAAGGATTTGGGGGCTGGAGCGTCGCGGAGCACATCTGCTCTACTCGTGGTTCACGGGCTTTCGACGATAATACTAAAAAATAAAAATAACAACTAGTTTTCCTACTGCTGATGAGAGCAGGTTCCTAAATGCCGGTGCTGGCGGTGCTGTGCCCCGCTGGCAGCGCGGGGGGAACGGGGGATCCCCAGCCACAGCCCCGGCCCGGCCGCGCCGCTCCCCGGCCTCTGCTGCCCTCGCCCGGCCGCGGGGAGCGGAGCGGAGCGGCCGCCGGGCCCCGGCACCGGGAGGAGGAGGGACCCCCCCGGCTGCGGGTATTTCCTAATTCGGGCCCTTCTACGGGGATATTTCCTCTTGTTAGCTGTATTTTTTCACCCCCACGGAATGAAGGAATAGAGGAGATCCCGCTGTCCTTCAGCCCCCTTCCGCTTGTCCTCACCTTCCCCCTGCTCCCGGCTTGGGATTCTCCTTGTGCCCAGCTCCACTCACAGCTGGAAAGCCCAAAGCTGTCCTTACAAAGCACACCTGAGTGATAAATGCTTCCCCATGGAGGTCCAGCTGCTTCTCCCCTGGCCATCCCAGCCCACCCCTTCCACGAGGAGCTTTAAGGTCCCTTCCACGTCAAACCAGTCTGTGACTACAATTCCCACATCCTTGTTTCCCCAGCAGCACAGTTCCAGGGGGAACTTCTGCCCTGTGACCCCCTCAGCACTCAGGGGGTGCCTGCAGCCTCCCCACAGCCCTTGGTGAAGGTACAGCAGTGCCCAGGGTGCCACATCCCTGCTTGGAGCAGCATCCCTGCCCTGGCCCAAGCAGGCAGCTGCTGGTAAACAGATTCCCCAGCATCCCTCCTCCTCCTGGAAAAAGCCACAGGCAACCAAGATACAACACTCCTGCCTGGTGGGGGTCTGAGGGAGCTGGAGGAGGCTGTGAGCTCCAGGGCCAGCACAGGACTGTGGCTGGTGGGATCTCCCAGCAGCTCAGCAAAGACCTCAGCAGCTCTGTCTCAGACCCTGGTCTTGCCATGAGTCCATTCTTGCTGCTTCCTGAAGAAGTCCTGGGGCTTCCAGCAGTGCCCAAAGGCAGGAGGGATGGATTCTCTTTGGAAAGAGTTTCTGGATCTGGTGGTTTCGCTTCAGGGGCAGGCTTGGTTTGGGCTTGGGGAAAGGATGAGCAGATCCCTTATTTACACTGAGAGGTTTGGGGACTCTGGGTCTCAGCACCAGCTCCAGTTCCTCTTCTACAAAAAAAACCCTGCAACCAACGGGAATGGCATAGGCTGGGAGGCAGAGCTAGGGAAAAAACCCCAAACCTATAAACACCCAGTGGTTTACAGTGGCTACACAGCCAAAGGCTTAACCAAGAGCATTCAGTGCTCAAATGCTGCTTAATGCAGCTCAGGCAAGGGCTGGGACAGACATGGCCTGGCAGAGAGACAACTTTGCCAGCAGAAAAAGGGAAAAGACAACAGGAAAACAGAGGAATGGACTGATCAGTAGGAATTTGCATTCAGTTCATGGAGACATGATGCAAGTCACCCCCCAGGGCACAGGATGCATGAGAGGACTCAAAGCAGGGGAGGTTCAGTCCCACTGCAAAGCTCCTTTAGTTTTGTACCAAAAGGGCCGCACCAACACTTCCCTGAGGCTCATCCCGTGCCATTCCCACACAGGACACTTCCCTCAGCACTGGACCCCAGGCACTGCCGGTGGGAGGTGCTCCCAGTTCTGCCCCATCTGCTCCTCCCTGGGGCTGGGCTGGGGCTGTGTCACCACCCCTTTCCAAAAAGCCTCCGGCCAAGGACTTGGGCTCTCCTGGTGGGTGCCTTACAGAGGCCAGCATGGCATTTTTGAGTGGAGTTACTTGACCAAGGCAGGATTTGACATAAGGGAGGATTTTAGCATTTAAAAACAGTCTGTGCTTACCTGTCCTGTGCCAGCTCAGACTGCAGTGCTTGGACTCGATGATCTCTGAGGTTTTTTCCAACCTACATGATTCTCTGATTTGAACAGTTACCCCACAACAAACCCAATAAAACCTACTTGGCAAAAACCCATGAAGCACCCAGCGTGGATGTGGACAAGTTCCTACACCTTTTCCATCAGTGTTTTCCAAGAAAGCATTGCAAGCTGGAACACTGGGTGCTTTATGTTGGTATTTAGGGTTCCAACAGGAAAAAAACTCCCACGGAGCTTTATAGAAGTGGTAAATCCAGCAGGGTCAATCCCATCTCTGACTCAATAGGATCAACACGCAGCAGAAGCTCACCTGGCCCAGGGTGCCATGGCTGGGCTTTACCTCACACACACCTTTATCTCTGCAGGTCAGTCCCCACATGCACCTGCTTGGACACAAGAACATCCAGGAACTGCTGTCACTTCACTGTCCTGTGTCACCCTGCTCACACATCCTCACCAACTGCTCCATGCCGCTTGTTTTCCTGAAAATCAGAGCTCTTATCCCACATGGTGTCAAGCAACGGGGAGAAAAAAGAGGGGACAAATCTGGGAAGCCATGCACGGGGTTCATCAGGGGATCAGAAATGTTGGAACATCCTTCCTGCAGCTGTGCAGGTGACAGCCAAAGGTAAGTTTTAAGTACACTGATTCTTTCCTGGAAGCTCTGGTGACACCAAGCTACTCCTCTGCTCTCTGCAGCTCCCTGGCAGGAGGTTTGAACCGTGTGGGGGTCAGCCTCTTCTCCCAAGTACCAGGTGACAGGATAAGAGGAAACAGCCTCAAGTTGTGTCAGGGGAGGTTTAGGTTGGATATTAGAGAAAAGATCTTCACTGAAAGGGTGGTCAGGCACTGGCACATGCCACCCAGGGCTGTGGTGGAGTCACCATCCCTAGAGGTGCTCAAAAAATCTATGGATGTGGCACTTTGGGACGTGGCTTAGTGGTGGCCTTGGCAGTGCTGGGGGAACTATTGGACTCGTTCTTATGGTGTTTTCCAACCCAAATGACTGTCTGCCTGATGCCCTGCAGAATTCCTGCTCTCCATGCTGAACTGGCCACGCACAGACCTCCCAGAGAGCCCCAGACAGCAGCACTGCAGTGACTCATGGAGCTGCAGGTCAGGGAGCAGAAGAATAATCACCATCCCAAGCTGTAGGGGATATTGTTTCAATAAAACTGGCTAAACACTGACCCAAGAATAGCCACAAGGCAGAGAATCAAACCTCCCAAACAGCACAACTGCCTCAGGCACCTCAGGGGGGAGCAAGGAGAGGGCTTAGACACAAACCACCAGTTTGGCTTGAGGCAGCCAGAAAGCTCTGCAGCAGTCACTCCATGGCTACCTTTGCTCCATCAGAACAAGGAATTAATGCTCCCCCCCTTTAGAATACTGCCATTGGCACTTCTCCCAGGTGTGGTGGCCCAAGGCCAGCTTGTTCCATTCTTGTGACATTCCATTGTCCCAGCCTGGCCAGCTCAGATGCCTCCACCACTGCCAACTGCAGAGCAGAGCAGGATGTGTCTCCCGAGCCAGCTCCAGCAGCTGAGGCTGGGCAAGGGCATGACCACACAGCTTCAGCTGGGCACAGGGACCACAGACACTGGGAAAAGTCTGGGGTATGGTGCTTGTGGCTTCAGGATACCAATTCATTTCTTATTCAAAATGCCATTTTTATCTATACCCCAACAACTTGCTCTTTCAACCCAAAGAAATTTTTAGAGTCGAGCAACAAACAGATTTGCTCATGAAAGGAGAAGAATGGTAAATACACCCAACCCCCACTCACCCTGAGGTGGTTTCACCTGACTAGACAACAATAAAAACTAAATCTTCTCACACAGGGAAGGAGGGGGGTGGACACAGAGAGGCAGAAACACAGTAAAATAGAACCTGTGGCTGCCAAATCCAGGGAGGAGAAAGCCTCGAGCTGTGGGAACCAACAGCTCCAGCTTCCCCCAGCACCCCACGTGCCTTGTGCTCTGGCCCCAGAGCTGATCCCAGCTTTTCTCAAGTGAGGCCACTGGATCAAGGACTGGGGTGCTGCAAACAGCTCATGATGAAATCAGAGCACCAACAAACTTTCTATCAAATCACAACTTCCAAAAAGGAAGGGGATAGTGTTGGGCTTGGTGAGAGCATAGGGATTTCTGCATGAAGACAGACACACAAACCCCAAGGCCACTCTGGGTCAACCAGAAAGCACTGCCTGTGGTCAGAGCAAGCCAGGCTTTGCAGGAAGCTTAAAAAACAAGATGAAGGTGACTGGAGATAGTTGAGAGATGGACAGTGCAAGACTGGAGCCTCAGGGAGACAGGACAGAGCAGCCACAAGAGGAAAGGAAGCAACGTGAGCCAAAATAAATGGGCAAAAGGCACAGGTAAAGCCAAAAAAAAAAGAAAAAAACTCCCACAAACAAACAAAAAAAGGCAACCAAGCTGGAGAGTTTAAGGAAATTATTTAATGGTGATCAAATTGCAATACAATACAAGAGTACAGACAGTGTTAGCATGGATCTAGTCACACACACACTTCCAGGTGAGGGAGGGGCAGCGAGGACTGGCTGCAGGGATCCCTCCTGGAGCCTCCAAGTGCAGTCACTCACACGGGTTGGTCTGCATGCCTCCCGAGGGCTGCACAGCATGAGTTATCCTGCTTTTAACCTTCCAGACACCCTCAATGCTTTTGTCCCTGTGCATTCCCTGTAGGAAACCACGTTTGCCAAACCCCAACAACTGAGATCTGCAGCTTTTTGGTCCAAGCCTACCCAAAGAGCCACGGAATGGGAGGAAGCAGGAACGGTGGGGATGAAACTCCATTCCAGCTACCTGTAGGAGAGAGAAGGAGGCTTCCCTGATGCTGCAAGGATGAGAAGACTCTTCTGAGGTTTGGTATTTAATGGGGACAGCCTTCCTGCCACTCAGACACACCTCCAGGCTTTTATTCTCCCAGAAGGTGACTTCCAGGCTCTGCCTGGACACACTGGCATGCCTGGAGCCTTAGCCAAGGGCTCCTCCAGCTGGGAGTGCTGAGCACATTCAGAGGTGGTTTGTTATCCTGCTTCTTTAGAGCAAGGTGACACATTCATTACTGCAAGCAGTTTCACCACCTCCCACAGCCCTGGCCCTCCTGACTTGCTCTTCCCCCAGAAAGAGCTGCTCAGGCACAGAGAAACCCACCTTTCACTGGGCAGAGCTTCCCACTGGCCTTCCCTCGGGATTCTCACCTTCTGTACATCAGAACTGGGAAGGAGAGCAGCTCTAGAGATGTTCTGCTGCTGAAGATGACCAAGACTGTCAAAAAACAGAGCCAGGCATTGCTGTCTGCAGCCACAGCTGCCAAACACCAGGAAAGACCAGGCCTTCAGAGGCATGGCACAGAACAGCTTGCTACACCCACTAAGGACACAAGATCATATCCAATTTAGCCTTGCTGGTTTTCCCACATCACTTGATGGATGCAGACTGAACAGAAGAGTCTGAGGACACTTCAGGATGCAGCTTAGTTGGAAGCATTGGGATAACATGGTAATAACTAAATTAAAAAATCCCTCTTGCCTTGCCCAAAAGCTCTGACAGAAATGCAGCAGCACATCCCACCACAGGACAAGCTGAGTTTCAAGCACAGTACTCAGGTCTTCAGCACTTCCCAGGATCAGCTCCATCCCAGTCTGCAACTCCAGAGGTTGGGCTTTGAGCCATGGGAATGTGCCAGCTACTGCACACTGAGGAGTGGCTGCTCAGTGCTGAGCCAAGAGAGGTTCCAAATTACATGGATCACATTCCTGCTCTGGGTCACTCTGAGCAGTGGACAGGCACTGATGAGCACAAGGAATGTATCCAGGCACAGTGTTCCAGCTTTGCTGCCAGAGCTTGGGGGTTCTAAGAAGCCCAGCACTATTTTTAAATTAAACACACTTAGCACATGACAGGAAAAAAGGGAGTTGCATGAACAATCTACATCCACAGAAGGCCCAGCACAAAGAAAGCCAAGCAAAGGGAATCAGGCAACTTAAATGACTAAATCAAGGTAAAAAACTGGACAGAGATAGAAAAGGTTGATGACATGACAAGCTCGGGATTCCTAAAAAGAAAGTGACCAGAGCCCCTGGCCTCATGTGCTTCTAATTTGATATTAGAACATACTCAATGAACAGCTTCAAAGGAGCAAGATTCTAGTCCCAAAAATAGCTAAGCTGGGTCAGGTTTTCAGTTAAATGCTAAAGGCTCCTCCATCTAGTTCACAGTACAACCCTCAACAACAAATGGTCATACAGAGCACATCCTCCCATCTCAAACATCACCAGACCTGCTTTCAGTACACCACAACTGTGGTCATGCCATCAGCAAAAAGGTCAGAACTGTTTAAACACCTCACTGCAAATGAGCTCATCCCAACATGAGCAGATGTGTTAATGCCTCCTCCAAGCTGGAGCTGTTACAGGTTCAGGACTGTTTCAGTGCATGTGTCCTTGCTAATGTCCCTGTGTTTGTGGCTCCTGCCCCACCAGAAAAAGAAACCATCCTCCTCAGCTCCCTCAGCTGTCACTGCTCCCTCCTCTCTGTCTCCCCCCCATACGGTCTCTGATCTCTTCCAGTAACTGTCAATTTCCAAAGGCAGCCAGATCTGCCACAAAAAACATTCTTGGGTGGCTCAGTTGCAAAGCAGTTAAAGAGAATCCCCCCAAACTGTTCACAATCAGTGCAACCCCTTCCCTGTACTCAGTGACCCCAAGAAAAATCATGAGAGGGCAACTCCACCATGGCCAAGGTGTATTGGAGAGTCCAGGAGCACAACAGGTCAGAAAGGCAAGGCCATGGATCTAGGCTGGCAGACCCCAGCCACACCACCAGCCACCAGCTCACACTGCAGTTTTGATGCCACCGGTGTTACCCAGGGCCACAGGCTGCTTCCCAGACAGCGCAGACACCAACACCCTGTGGATAACACGAGTGCCATGAGTTCCAGGTGACCCAACCCGAGCTTTGCAGCCCTGCACACCAGTCTCTCCCCTTCCCCTGTGACCCTACAGTGTCCCTCAGCCAGGACACGTGGCCACGTGCTCCCTTCCTTCTCCAGGGAAGCTCTGCTCTGCCCTGGAGCCACGCTGTCCCCACGCCAGCAGAGCAGCAGGGCCCTCGTGCCTCTGGAGGGGGACAGAGCTCCCTGCAGGAGGGCTCACACTGCCCAGCACTGCCCACCAGGACATGGAGAGATGAGACAAGAGGAACAGATTTAGACCAAAAGCAGTGGACATTTATTCCTCGTTTGTGCAAGAGTGTCAAGATGCATTTGGGAATGGCTGGGACAGACCCTGTGGCTGGAGAGCCAGCAGCTCCAGCCTCTCCTGCCCGATGGCTTGGGTTACAATTCTACTAAGAGGAGATAAACTTGCAGACTCACCTACTGTCACACCAACGATGCTGGCAAATACACTTGTATACAAAGAAAAGTTTCAAACTACATTTTTTCACTAGATTCAAGTGAAAACTTTGTTACAAAAAAAAAAAAAAAAAAAAAGAAAAAAAAGACACATACAAGTACAATTTAAAACTGTATGAACATTTGCAAATGTTTAGTGCAAAGTAATTATGTAAAAGCTACATTTTATGAAAGTTTGTGCTGATGTGTTTGGTAGGTTTTTTTCTTTTTTTTACCCTTTTACATCCATTTTTTTAGTTACATAAGGTTTCACTTACCTACAGTACATATGCATTGTGTTAGGTCCCATGCAAGTGGGAGTAATACCATCAGGCTTTGTAAAATGTCACTCTGATTCGCATTTAGTAAACTGCTTATTTGGTTTAACAGTCAAGTTCCTGGCACACTACACATCCTGATTTCATCTAAGTGCTCAAGCTCCTGTTTGCCTCTTCAGGTGCCTTGTGTGATGCAAACCAAACTGCTTCACGACTTCAGCCCAAAAAGTTTTTTTAGAGAAATCCACCGTTAGTTTAAGCCTGTAACAAACTGCTCTGAAAATTAAAAGCCTATTCACACAAAGTTATATGTAATGACTGTAGTAATCAGTTTATTACACAGATTAATTCATTCTTGAACGTACAAGCTCCAGGGGAGCAGTTGGGTCTTTAAATACACACAAGTTTTCTGTCATATGGATTTTTTTTTTACCCTTACATCCAGAAAGACCTAAGCAGTTAAAAAACTTAAGAAAAATAAGAGCTATTAGCTAGGTATTAACTGAGAAACCACATACAAACCAAAAAAAGTATGAAGGGAGGGAGAGAGTTGAAACAAATCAACATCACTTGATGCACTAATAGCTCCAATCCATTTAAATGGTGACCGGTTAAACTTAGACCTTAAACACAGGATGTGGGTACAGTTTCTCATTGGTCATAACATTTACCTAAGGTGTAGGTCCTTCAGAATAAAATGAATACAGAAACAGCTTCAAGTTCTTCACCTTGCTTTTCATAACTGTTATGAGTTTAAAAGGATTCCACTTAAAATCCTTCATGGATCAGCAACACTGTCCCTAGAAAATCTGAAACCCACCAGAACTCTCCCCATTCCCATTTGATTTCCCAATTTAACTCAGCAAGGAATGCTTTTAGGCTCACAAAGTTATGACTGAAGAACCAGCTTTTCACACACACACTTCTCTGCTAGGAGTCAATGTTGGTACGGGGAAATACAGTATTTCTAGTTTGTTGTTCCAAGTATGTACAACACGCAGCACTGCTGTATCAGGTAAACATGTGCACAGGGGAAGATGAGGCGTGGGCTCATAGAAAGCAGTCAAATGGAAATCAAAAGGACTTTCTCTTTCAGAGTTCCCCTATCTTTATTTGTAGAGGTTATCCAATAATTTCTTTAATTACATCGCATACTTCTGAGTCCATTCCCGAGCTATTCTGTTGTACCTGTATGTATAAAAAGAGGATTTACTTAACATGGCATCTGCACAGTATTTCAGCTTCAGCACTCTAGTCTACATATAGCACGAAATCACAAGACTATCATCAATTTGTAAAATTTAAGAGCAAAGTTAAACATTAAGCAAACAGGGGAAATAAAAAAGCCCCACAGTACTTCATGGAAAAGAGCACCTGGTCATATTTACAACAGGAATACAAAATCCTTCTGATTGGTGGCACAAACTGGAGCTAGAACAGGGCTGAGGGGAAAGGATTTTCAGGAAGGTTTTATCTGTGCCTCCTCCAGCCCCATCTGCTGTGTCCCTGGGGAAACTCTTACTGTAGGGTTCCACTTGGTCATTCTGGAAAATAGATTAACATGTTCCCCCATCTCCTGCTTCCCTGCAAAGTTAAGCTCAGTACCTGCCACCAACTCATCTCCTAAACCCCAACAGCCTTATTTCTTCCTACACATTTGGCTGTTTTGATGACTGTCAGGACACAATGATTTGTCCATCAGAATCTTTTTATTCTGAAGGCACAATATAATTCAATACCCAAGAAATCTGTAGCTTTTGCACCCAAATACCCTTTACAGCCAGAAGAAGCTCAGGATACTTGTGTAAAACAAAGCAGTTGTGTGATTAACTGCACTGCTGAAAGCTTCTCTCTGACAACAGAAGGCAAGTTGTTCATGTTCTACAGATACTGTAGAGTAAGACACAGCTTGAAGTTTCCTATAGTTATGTACACCAAGTTGGTTTGGTGTTGGAATTTAGTCTGTAGACAATATTCTTTAGCTTAAACAATCTGACAATCCACCTATAACTAACTCTCTCCTTCATATCACTGCTCAGAGACAACTCAAGGAGCAAGTCCTTCTGTCTAAACCCAAAATTTATTTCCCTATTTTTGGAAAAAATAGGAAGGAGCTCTGCACACTTAAAAGTGCAGATAATCACTGTGGATTGTGCCTCCAAATGTGCTGCTGGTCTTGCAGCCCTCCAAACCAGGATGCATAAAGTTTTCTAACACTGCTCCTCAAGTATGCAGTAGAGGAAGCAAACTTGTGGACTATTTTCCCTTCACTGATCAGATCTGGAAGGGAACAGTGAGGTAGAAGTATTTACAACAACACTAAACTGTTAAAGTGCTTGTTAGCACTGAAATTTCTCTGTACTTGCTTGAGAGTCCTCCTGCCCCACTCCTACACCACTGGTTCTTCCCTTGTGTTGTCAAGTGAAGGTAAAACAGGGAGTTTGTTATTTCTTTGTATGACTCCAGACCCAGAGCTGCTATGGAATATTCTCCCGTTGGAGTAACTTGCTCTCCCTCTGGTGGTTATATGGGATTAAAGCAGCTCAGATAGTGACACTATAAAGATCCCAGGGAAAAAAAAAACCAACAAAAAAAAATCTCTAAGAAGACCACAGAGCTTTGATTTGCCTTTTTTCACTGTCACTCTTTTCCAAGAAGCAGTTCCTCTCAGTTCCCCTTTACTGTGTAAGTGTGGATTCTGCCCTGTCAAATTCCTTGAGTTTTGGCTTCCATACTCACTTTTCTCTATCTGTTTTGTAGATCCGTGCAATCTCAGGCACTAAAGGATCATCTGGATTGGGATCACACAACAGAGAACAGATGGACAAAAGTACTAAGGAGAGAAAAGAGACACTGAATTAGTTCCAGGACAGCTGAGGACCACTCAGCCCATGCACTTCCTTCCCCTCCAGCCAGTAGCATCAGCAGCATTTATTTGAGTTTGCCAAGGAGCACCAACGCCATGTAATTCAGCTGAGTGATTTTGAACAAACTCCTTTTACCAGTGAACTACACAACTTTTCACAGCCACAGTATCACAGTGAATAACCTCCTGGATATGTCTATCCAGCAGCAACCTTAAATCACAAGGCAGAAGTGTTCTGCCTGAGCCTGGTACCTGGGTGTCCTCTGGGAAAACATGCTTGCTTTTGCACCCAAAATTTAACTGTTGCCTAAAGCAGCCACCTCACTGTTGGATGACCTGGAGAAGCATTAATCAAAAGTCAAAGAGCAGACAAGTCCAGCTGAAATGAAGGAAGCAAGGGGTGTTCACAGCTACTTAAGAATCATAGAATGGTTTGGGTTGGGAGGGACCTTAAAGCTCATCTTGTTCAAACCCCTGCCATGGACAGGGGCACCTTCTACCAGCACAGGTTGCTCCAAGCCCCATCCAACCTGGCCCTGAAGATCTGTTTAAAAATAAGCTGATCTTGCAGTGAATTGAGAGGCTTAATTATTTTCCAAGCATAAGGAAAGTTGAGATGGATTTAGTGTAGAACAGCATCCAAAATGACCCAAGAATGCCCAGCTCCCTGCACTGCTATGGACCACAGACCCCTAGAATTGGAGTGTTTCACTATATATACATAGTGTCTGTATCCCAGAGGGCAGAGTAACAACCCATGTCCATACAAGGAGCCAGGACACTGCTGCAAAGCCACAAATAGCACATGGACATTCCTCCACTCACTGCAGAGGAGAAGGGAGGAGAAGGCAGGAAGTTATAAGCAAACATATTGGGACACTACACCAGGCATGGCAGGGACATCTTGCCCCACTCCCGAAAATGCCAAACATTCCCTTCTCAGCCTGTTTGGATCGAACAGTGCCACTCCATATGTCCCTTCACCAATTGCAGCAAAGCAGTTGTCACAGTGCAGCCTCCAAGCAAGGTGCAGATGACAAGAGTGAGGAGTTTGAAGACACTAAACACAAATCTGCTCCAATTTCCATCACTTGCAGGAGGCAGAGCTATCTATGAAAAATGAAAGGAAAGAGCATGCAGCCCATAAAAACAACAAAGGTGTTAAGACAGGTTAAAAGAGAGCCACAAAACAGTGATCACAGAATGGCTGGGGTTGGGAGGCCCTTCAAAGTCCATCTCCTTCCACCCCCTGCCATGGGCAGGGACACCTTCCACTATCCCAGGTTGCTCCAAGCCCTGTCCAACGTGGCCTTGGACACTTCCAGGGATGGGGCAGCCACAGATGCTCCGGGCAACCTGTGCCAGGGCCTCACCACGCTCCAGAGAGAAGATGGAAACAGGTCTGATATTCAGGTCTTTTTCAAGTGGGACAAGAATGAAAGCTTCCCTTAGGTCTGAACTGCAAAAGTTACTCAGTGTTGTGAGCACCAGGAACCCACAAAGCCACTTAGTTCAGTTTTCCTACCTGTTTCTGTAGACCCTTCACTAAGGAATTATCAATTCCCAGTTCAAAGCTTCTAAAACAAGCTTGGTAATAAACTGGTCTTGGTCTGGGTAAACATATTTCTGGTTCTAGGGCCCATTTACTGAGCTCCCTCTCAGCTCAAAGTGTCAAGAAGTCTGCAGAAGCCACTGCTGCTGAACTGCTGTCCCTTAGCAAGGCAGCACACTGAGCACCTGTAGCACAGATCCAGCACCAGTTCTTTTCCCCCCTGTAAATCAAGTAAAGCCCATGTTAGTTTTCAATGGGAACCTCTCTGTCACCTCACACTGCTCCCAGTCAGTGCAGTTTCAAAACAGCTGTTTCCCCAGCAAGTTTCCTGTAGCTCATTTCTTTCTATCAGACTCCACTGCTCTGCTCACTGAAGTTTCTTCAGCTGTAGGATGAGCAAGGCTGGTCCAATCTGTCCCCTGCCTTCACCAGAAGACACAGGAAATCCAATCAAGTTTTCTGGTCAACTGTTATAACAACTCCCTCAAGTTTTATCTTATCACGGTCCTTTGAAAACCCAAGGACTTTTTTGAATACAGTGGCTCAGCCTTCATCAGCAGAACCACACTGCAGGTCTGTCCACTGCTCTCTGCCCACCCTCACACCCCTTTTCCTAACACTCAGCAGTTCACTTTTCAGTATCACTCCAAAAAACACTGAATAAAAATGGACACAATCATTTGGATTCAAGCTGCACTGCTACATTCAGCTGCTTTGATTTATTTTTCTAAGTCTTCATTATTCCAAACTATTCTCATTACACTCACTCTTGCTGGTGGCTTCACATCATTCCCCTTTTATCTGTACAGCCTCAGCAAAAAAAGCATTTTTAACTAAACTGGTTTAATTTTAATATCCTGCTGAACCCAGCTATTTGTCCAAAATCAATTCTGCAAGTTTCTCCCGAGGCTTTCCACTAAAACACTGCACATGCACATGTTTTAGACCAACATACAGAAAAATCCTTTGGAAAAGGCACCACCTCAAAGTTTCAAGTGCAAGGGTAAAGGGGAAGCAACCCTTACAAATGTCAGCTGTGTATCAGAGTTTTTTGATGCATCAGAGTAATGAGTTAAACCAACACCATGGAATAAGAGACTCACCAGGCCATCTCCCTCTGCAATCAAGTATTACTGCAATGAATTCCACAGCAAAGCCTTGACATTTTCTAGTCAAATGACTACGACATTACTATCAGACAATAAAAAGAGAATTCCCCAAAAATTCTGAAACCACAGAATCAGATTGAATAATTTCACAAGGCAGGTAAGTGACACTTTACACCTGAACATCCTGCCTGGCCATAGGCAAAGCATTATCAGCTTGGCAGCATCCCTTCAAGTCCCTCACTGGCAGGGATGCACCTCAAGTGTGCACTCTTTGAATTCAAGTCTGGATTTTTCTCAGTAACAGCAAAATAAATTTTACTTGCCATTGACTCAAGGGATTCATCCCTTGAAATAACTCTGTACAGAATTACTTCTCATCTCATCATTCCTAGCTGTCAGAGCTGTCCAGCCACTAAGCAACTTACACCACTGTCAGTTTAAAGCTCCTTTTCACTTGAAAATTGGTTTTGCTTTGTTTTATTTCACCAACCAGGCAGCCTACTGACCTCCAACCCTTCAACTACATTCCCCATCTATCTCTGCAGACAACAGACACAATTTTTTCTTCTGTGTGCTTCCTGCTGCCATGGACCAGCACAGACCAAGTACTCCTCAACATCATGGAGCTGGGACAACCAAACTCATCAAGCAGAAGGGCTGCTAACAAAGTGCTTCTAGAAAATGGGCCCAGCTTCCCCACAGAGCAATGACAGAAATGCATTCTCATCAGGCAGAATGATCACTGAACACTTAAGACTGCTTGAGTAACATGCAAAATAAGGCCCACCAGTGCAACACTGCACAACTGAGATCCAGGTTCCCACTGCAGGACTTGCCTTTACAAAGCCTGTAACACTGAAATTCATGGGCAGACTTTCTCCAGGCAGCTCCTCTGTGGAGAGAATCATGCCACTGACAGCTTACCAACAACCCCAGCTGCAGTTCCCCACTGCACAATCCACCTCAGCAGCTGCCCTGCTGTGCTCTCACACCACCGAGGTCAGCCCTCCACCCTCGATGGGCAACTGCACCTTCCTGTTCTGCCCCACCTCAGACTGAGCAGATGTAGATGCAAATTCCATAGGTAAATTCCATGGCTGGGTTTCCTCTGAAGCAGCTCAGCCATTAGTCAGGACAATCCATGATGTCAGCTCTCCACAGGTCCTTCCAGCACTAGCCAAATGAGCAGTGCGGAACACAATTTAAAGCCCATCTGGCTACTGGAACATCCAAATTTAGGTGTGCTAAAGCTCCTCAAACTCAAGAGATGAAGACATTTTAAAAGCAGCTGATCCTCATCTTCCAAAACACAAACCCCAAATCACTCACTTTGTCTCCAAAGCCTGACTGGTCTAATATCCACCACTCCAGCCATCCCCTTGACACAGGGCACCAACCACTACAAATCCTGCTGTTTAAGTCTAGCTGGAATTCCAAACAAACTTGCTCCAGTAAAGCACTCATCCATGGGGCACTTCAGAGTAAGGAAAAGCAGCAGAGGAGCCATGGAATCTCCAGCTGAATTCACAGAAGGGAGATAAATGGCACTTATTTTTCCAAGGTAATGAGCTACCCAGAAGAAACAGCTGGTGTGTTCTGATCCAACTGCTGTTTGGTGCAGTTACTGCTCTCCAAAGAGGAGACAATTTAGAATCCATCTAAGAGTAAAGGTCAATCTCTAAGTAGGCACAGAGACTGCACCAGCAAAATGTTTGTTATAGTACCAAGAAGATGCTGAGATGGTTGCTCTGCATGCCAGACTGTCAGGACAGCAGGATAACACTCAGCTCTGCATCCTGGCTGGAGTCACACTGGAGTGTCAGGACCACCTGATAATGGAAAAGCTCATGCAGTGACACAGAGCAGTTGGATAAAACAGGGGAGCATCAATTCCTGGCCATCATGAGTTCACAGCAATGGCAGCAGCCCACCCCACCTGCTCTGTCCTGGGTGAATGACAAACACTGTGCCAGGACTTTCCAAAGAAAGCAATTTGTCACCTCCTGGAGACCAGGCCATGGGCTCTGGCAGACAGTGCTGTGCTTCTGGTCCAGCCCAGTTTCTGAGTGTAAAAGTAACCATTTGTCAGCTCAGGTTTAATTGAGCCTGGTATGCTGGGCGACACCTCTGCCAGCAGAAATGGGAGCTTTGGACATGTAATGCTGCTGAGGAATTCTTAATTCCATTTTGAAGGGTTTATCCAGCTGTCCTGCTTCTCTCACCAGTGAGAGCTCCTTTGTTCATCATCAGCCTGGCAGCCTCCACACCAAGGTTCACACTGCTACTTCCATCTCTCTTCCTCAAAATCAGGAAAAACCTGACTCCTGTAAGGAGCATTCTCCTGCACAATCACTGTTTTTTGAGTTTCAGGCCCCAAACCCTTGAAACTTGAGATATACAGCTGCCAAAGCTTTATCAGTACTGACAATGTTAAGCTTGCAGCATTAAACACTGGAAACACCACTGACCAACAGGTTCAAAATGCCTGGCTCCTGATTCTGAACATGCAAGATGCATCTAAATAAATGAAAGGAACTCTGGCCTCTGCTCAAGTTAAATCCTATTTCTTAACCACAACCCCATTTCCAACTCCTCCAGCCATCTTCCCCAGCCTTACAGGAAGAGTACCTTTAAATCTGAGCAGTTTAAACTTCTGGCTTCAAATCAACTTGCATTCCTGCTAAGTCAGTTCAACAATTTCTGGTGACAAAAGAAGAAAAGTTAAGTGTTGCCCAGTGTATCACAGACTGGTTGAGGTTGGAAGGGTTTTCTAGAGATCACCTTGTCTCAAGCAGAGCCACCACAGACAGGCTGTCTGTGGCAAGGTCTGTGGCTTTGGAGTGTCTGTAAGGTGGGACAGCCCACAGCCTCCCAAGGCAACCTGTGCTGGTGCTCAGCATCCTCACAGTAAAACTACAGCACCCAAATGTTTCCTGTTGCTCAGAGACCCTCCTGTGCTTCAGCTTGTCCCCACTGCCTCTTGTCCTGTCACCAGGCACCACTGAGAAGAGTTTGGCTTTGTCATCTCCACATCCTCCTTTCAAGTATTTACAGACACTGATAAGACTGCCCTGAACCTCCTCTTCTCCAGGCTGAGCAGCCCCAGCTCTCAGCCTGTCCTTGTAAGGGGAGATGCTCCAGTCCCTCCATGGCATTCCTGGCCCTTCTCTCCAGTACATCCACACTTTCCTTGGCTGGGGAGCCCACACTGGACACATGCTCCAGACACAGCTTTGTCAGCACCCAACAGAGGGAAAGGATCACAGCCCTGCTGGCACCACTCCTCCTAGCACAGCCTTCTCTGGAGTAAGAGCAACTCCTGGGAATCTGCACAAGTGGCTCAATTACAGTTGTGAGAGCTGAAACATAAAAATGGGCATTTCCCTCAGAACCCCAACTCAGCATAGCTGGAGAGATTGACCCGTGCTCTGTGACAAAGCCACCCTCAGTTATGTGGGTAAAGCTACAATGGGGAAACTAAAAACCAAGATGATCAGAAACCAACTTCCTGATTTTGAAAATGGCACTGTGACTGTCCAATTCAATCTCTTGGTACTATTACTTCCAGCAAGTCTTAGTGAAGTGATTCAGGAAGAGCAACATCACAGAAAATCCTCACTACACCAGGCATGGAAGTCTGCACAGTGGGAGCTGAAGTCTTGCATGAAGGAGGCTGAGGTTACTCACTGCCCCTCCCAGGCAGGGCCCTCCAGCACATTCACACAGGCTCCATGATTTATTCCTTACAAAACACGGGGAGAAGTGGGACAAGAGAGCAGATTAGTCCAACCTTTACTGCAGAAATGCTTTAGTTCAGGATTAACTCTTGCACAGCCACTTGACAAATTCAAAAGAAAGTGTTTCCCCACCAAAATGGCCGAGAATAGCTGTAATAATGTTAAAACACTTCATTCTCCTGTTTCAGGCAACAGGGATTCTTATTTATGCAGACTTGGAGATAATGTTTTTAATTTAAGCCTACACATTCTGCTTAAGCCTTGGAGTTCAAATTACCCACCATGGTGTGGTTAAGACTGTATTTTGAGATTATTTATTCTCCAGTATGTATTCTTCAGGGAACACTGAGTTCAGAATTACTAATATAAGCAAGTCAGCTGTTGTACTGAGACAGTCACTGCTGTTCTCCCAAGTTTTAACAATTGCAGGAGGGACAGAACAAAACCCCAAAATGCCAATCACCTCTATCATAACCACAGTCTTTACTGAATTGCTTTCAGAGGGCTGGCTCCAGAGTGTCAAGAGCCAAGACCCCTACCTTTACCACTGAACTGGAATTATTAAGTAGCACTGCCATGATTTTCCACCAAAAAGTGGCACTTTTAACCCACAGAAGTCACTGCACACCCCTTCCCCTGTCTCCTTTCAGGTTTAGGTGAAAACCATCTTCATGTACCACACATTAACTGTGAGTAGAACAGCGAGCTGCTGGCAGTGCTGCCTCCCAGCTGCCTCAGGAGGAAGCTGTGCATGATAAGCTCTTTCCTACAAGGACTGTTTCTACTCGTCCCTGATTTCTCAATCAGTAGGAAGTACATTTTCTTATAGCTGTGCTCTAAGTTATCTGCTTACAGATTTTTAAATTCAAACAGCTTGCTCCCAGTAGCATCCAATTTAAAGGGTGGCACAATTGAGGAAATTGAACTCAGAAATCTACACCACAAATAATAAATTGATGCTTTGAAAGAGGTGTGAGCTTATTGCTGAATGTTTTTTGTTAACCCTAAATTACCTAATCCAACAACTTTTCCTGCTTACAACACATTCATTCCTTGATAAGGCTGCTCACTTACTAGAAAGCTGAAACATTCCTGAAGTCTGTCACGACACATTCTAATCTGACTGAACACACGATTTCAACCCTGAAAGACTGAAGTTGCCTTTGTGGACTTTATTTCCATTTATTCAAGATGAGAACACTTTCCCTAAGTATCAGCTCTTTGCTTCTGAAGTTGAAGTCTGCCTTTTGACAGGGCATCCCTGTGATTCTGAGGAAAGTATTTCTATAAAGTCACCTCTAGGAATTTGTTGTTTTAATTCCTTCAGTACATGTAGCCCAAGGAGCTGGGCCGAGGTTTTGTGCCAGGTTAGAGCTGTGGTGATGTTGTGCTATGTGCAGCAGAGTGTGGACATTCAGCTGAACTGTCCAGCAGTGAGAAGTGATCAGCACTACAGAGCCCCCAAAATGCAGGAGGGAGAGGGGCACTGCAAGGGGCAGGTGGCACAGAACAGCCACCCTGATCCCATGGCTTATTCCAGCTGAGTCACAAGGATATAGTCTGAAAAGAGTAAGAAAAAAAGAGTTCAAAGCAGAACACAGAGGGAGACTGAGATGTTAAAGCATATTGCAAATGTATTTGGGCAGCAAAATTAACACTAGGATGTATTTTCTGAGTGATTAAAGCTGACAGCCCCTAATAGGCAGTTCACTGCCACCCTGGATCAGCCTCTTAAATTCTTGCCCCATCTTCTCCCAATTGTCCTAATTCCAGTCTATCTTGCAGTATTTTCAATTGTGCTGTCTATCACCCCACCACCCATATGGTCACTTCAGACTCCCTAAAACAATACAGCATTTTCTCCAGTTAAGCAGCAATTAAATCAAACCAGACCAGGCATCAGTGCCTGGGGCAAATTTGATGCTTCCAGGAGCAGCCAGTACTGACTGAGAGCATTTGTGAGGAAACTGCAGCAACCTGACAATCAATTTTTTTCCTTCATTGACACCAGTTTTTCAGTTCTTTCAAGACTTTGAGCCTTGTGCCCAAGCAGATTCACTTCTGACAAGAGACAAGGAGATACTGTTTTGCCTTTCCATCTGCTTCTGCAAATGCCTTTAGCTGGACAGAGAAGGTGGGAACTTCTGTGGGTTCAGGGAAAGGCAGACAGTGATGATGCCCAAGGGATGTACCAGGATCACCTGTCTGAACCAGGAAGTGCCTGGGAACATCACATGTAGTTGGAGAGAAGGACAGGCAACAGGAGAGCCTCAGAGCAGGGACACTGTGAAGGACAATGTAATCAATGTGACAACTGCAGCATTTGATTACAAGGACAGTGTGAAGCTACAGAACAGAACGGTCAAGACATGATCATGCACAGGGTAGACTCCAAATAGTCCTAAATAACCATGGCTAGACCTACAAACTTGATCCACAGTTTGTAAATCTATAGTTTCAGTAGCAAAAAAAAAAAAAAAAATCCAGCCTGCATCTTCTTTCAAGATACTTAAAGCCTCCTATTTACATTAAATATGAATACTACCAGGCAAAGGCTATATTCCAGAGCCCCACAAGCTAACACAGTTCACAGGGACCAAGATGCTATTAGCTAATTATTTTAGATTGTTCAAGCTAGGCAAGTTTTAATCCATGTTTCAACTTCCACACCATTGGAAGTTCTGTTAAGAAATTACCAACAAAGAGTTCTGATGCTATCTTGAAAGAGAAATTCTTTTTAATATGACAAAGGATTAGCAATTTCACCATTTTTTAAAAGCCACAGCTGCTCCCTTACATATTTTACTCTGGGCATATCTTGAACATTGAAGTCTTCCATTGCCACACACTAGGTTTTATTTTATATATATTTATATCTATTTTTAGCTGAAGTGCTCTGAGGTGAGGTGGCAGGAGTATGTACTCAGTGTAGTAAGACTTATCTGATCCACTGGCAAAGCTGAGGAGTCTCCCTATGGCCACAGGATGTCCTGAGCACCCCGTGCTCAGGAATTGGCTGCAAGCCCCATGTAGAGTCACAGGACAGAAGCAATGACCACAGAAATGGTGGATTCCAGCAGGAATGCAGCAGTTTTTACATCCCAAACCAGTACTTCCTTTTAGCAGAGTAAAATGAAATAAGCATTGGAGGTACCTTTTGAAATAGTTAGTGCTGGGGACCACTGTGATCGTAGAATATCAAGACAAATGCTGCCATTACTGTTAATATTTGGATGATAGATTCTTGTTGTAAATGCAACCTGCAGAAGAAGGAAAATTTCAGTGTAGGCTCACAAATATACATCACACCACATGGTAACGGATAGATTTATGGCAAAAGCCACTCACCTTAGGTGGTTTGAAGGGATAATCTGTTGGGAAGTGAATTGTCAAGAAAAATACTCCACCTTGATAGGGACTGTCGTTCTGTTAATGAAAAAGAATCATTGCAGCTTGAGGAGTTACTACAAGACCACCAGCCATAAAAAGCCATGAACATCAATTCTCTCATACTTACTGGTCCCATTATTGTAGCTTGCCAATGGAACACTGAAAAAGAGAGAGATTTACTTCAGTTTGGAGAAGCTCAAGTAATGATCTACTTTCTTCCAGACAAAGCAGCACAGAAAAGTCTATTTTAAAAACAAAGCCTTCTGAAAGGCTGCAGGGAAGTGAGCCAAGGAATTAAAGAGAGACAGAGCAAAGCACTGACACTCTGCAGTCCTCACTGCAGGACTGCTGTGGTACCACACATGTGCCCTGCAAAAAATCCCATTACAGTAAAAACCCACATAGTTCTAGGCAACTTTTCAGACTCAAAATGGTGAGTTTAAACTTTGTAATTTCTAATGAATCAGCACCCACGACTGCCCTCTTCAAGCCAGCAACAGCAAAGGTCCAGCATGAACTTACACCTGCTCTCCTACTCAGACCTGTGACACACACAGGGGAAGCCCAAGCTCTGTGTGAACCACACATACAGAGGTGACATAAACCAGAGGTGTCCTCACAACAGCTAAGCATAATCTCCACAGAGGCCTCAGGATTTCATTAAAGCAGCAGAAATAGCTGCCCTAAGAGAATGCAGGAATCATAGTCTGCCCCACACTTGGAGCAGGATGTGCCAGGACACACTTCAGGTTAAATGGACAGGAGTTAATTCTCACTTGTATGCATCTGCCCAAGAGAACCTTCACCTGGTAACACAGAGGATTTGTGAAGAATGTTGCTGTGCTGGAAAGGAAAACAGTCAAAGCTGATAGTCTGTAGAAGGCACATTGGGGAGTTCTCAGGGTTCCTTTATCTCCACAGGCTCCAGTGCCTGTGCTAAGAGCACCAGCCTAGGAAATTATTTGTGAATTAAGACTATGGAAGCTTCCCTCAGCACAGATGTCACCTACACTGCACCTTCAGAGCTGGGGAGTTGTGGATGACTCCAGTTGTTTCAAGGGAAGTCCTCAAGACAGGAGATGAAGCCACCTGGAAGTGTCTGTGCCTCACTGGCACCCAGTGTCCACAGTTGTCAGGACTACCTGGGCCAAAAGCAGGAGTGGTACTACCTGTTCTCATCTAGCACAAGCAGTTTTTAATTACACATGGTACAGGCATTACAGCTCAGAATGATCTCATACAAGGAAGGAGGAAAAAAGCAGAGTGGGAGCAGCCCTGCAAGGCCAGGGGAGAAGAGTGTTGGGTTGGAACAGGTTTGTTTTAATCTACTCCTACATTTCTACAGGAATGTGTAACTTTCTATACACTTCAGCACTGCTGAGTAGCTCAGAAATGATTCAGAAAGATCTTAGCAACCCATTTTTCCCTTTTAGAAAGGATACCTGAGCTTAGAGCTCTCAGCTCTAACAGAGAGAGGATTTCACTACTTAAATGTTCACTCTCTCAGGAGCCTGCCTTTGAGAAACTCTATATGCAATGCAGAACTAGGAAACCAAGATAGCAGCTCACATGTAGCATTCACCCATCTTCAAGGGGTTCAGACAGTTTCCCAGGAGCTCCCTGTCCCCTGCAGCAGGACAGGGAGAAACCTGGAGGAAAGGACAAAGGGGCAGCAGAAATCCCACAGGAGATTGTAGCCAATCACAACAAAACCAGTAAAAATCTCACAGATCCCAATGAGATTCACTGTGATTGCTCTGCAGAGGCACCACTGAAAAGAGAACCTCAAATAACCAACAGTTCCCTTAAACCCAACAAACTCCAGAAATAAAAACATATCCACAGGCAGACATATCTCAACTTTTTGAAAGCTAGAAGGGAGGTTTGTGTTTCCTCCCACTCAACTCCCACCCCAGACTTGGATGCTTGTTTAACCTAAGCTTTAAATCCTGGTAACATCCAGGACAAGTCTGGTAAATGCCGAGATGGATTTGTCACACAGAGCTTATTCCAATTGATTCTTTCCTTTGAAATCAGCCATACAGAGCTATTTACAAAGGCAGGGGCCTGTTGGCTTTCAACAGGTAAGCACAGGTAGATGTTTGGAAAAGACTAAGCCACTGGAAGCATACCAATGTCATCCAGTCCCCAGCACATTTCCAAAACACAGGCCAGAGGTGGCTGGAAGAACGCTAAAACTACATTGCCAAGAAAATCCCATTCCTCCAGTTCACAAGGCACGAACAGCCCTTTACTTTCTGAGGTTCAGGAACTACAGGGATGAGAAGCTTATAGCTGGGGACAGTTTGTATCAGCTGCAATAGCCACAGGACAGCATTCTGCAAGCACATCATGTCCTGAACTCTGGGAAATGTCGCTCTGACAAGGCGGCTGCGGCAGACCTGGAGCACGGGGACCTGGCAGAAGGCACCTTTCTGTTGCTGCCACTGCTATCCACTTACACACATCCAAACTGTGGCTCTCAAGAACAAAAGCCTTTCATTAGAGGTCTTTCAGAAAGGTGGCACCAGGAGAGCTGAACAGTACTTTAAAGCTTTCTGTACTCAGTAGTAACTTTCCATTCTCAGCCTTCACCAACTTCTGTTACCACCTCCTCTGCCAGACATCACCTCTGATAGGGCTTTGGAAAACACAAAGTAGTTTATCATGGCACAAATCACACTTGCTAATTTAAGGGAATAAAAGCCTCTGACTGGCTCTCCATCTTAGTAATTTCTTGTCTATGAAACTACAAACCTCTTTGAAATACTATTTGGAAAGCAGAAATAGTTGTGAAGTAACTAGTGCTAAACACATTCAAAACCAAGCTGGGCTTCCACTCATTTGAAAGAGCTGCTAAACAGGAACATTCCCACTAATTTCAGTATTTTCACCCTCAGGTTTCAAGTGATTTTTTTTAAATGTAGCCCTACATTTCTACAGGAATGTGTAACTTTCTATACACTTCAGCACTGCTGAGTAGCTCAGAAATGATTCAGAAAGATCTTGGCAGCATTTTTTCATTTTAGAAAGGATACCTGAGCTTAGAGCTCTCAGCACAGAGGAGGAGGAGGGTTTCCCTGCTTCGCTCTCCCCTCTCTCAGGAGCCTGGATGCTTTGCTGGCATCACTTGTCAAACCACACTGCACAGCAAATTCAGTGCATGCTGTTTAGGGGGCATTGCAGTGACAGCTTCCAAGGGTTCTCAAGGAGCCTTTTCCACATGTCACAGCTGCTACAGCAGAGTGTGAGGAGAGAACAGAGCAAAAACCCTCAGTCACACCCCAGGTAAAGAGACTTCAACAGGAAGGCCAAGAAGAATGTCTGAGGCTGTCCCTTACACAGGACCTGGCAGGGCATGCTGATTTGAGTACAGTTTGCAGACACCATGTATAGTTTAGATATCTGAGTTCAGAAGGCTGTGGGCAGCTGCTTGCTGGTTTGACCACAGATCTACTGAGGTTTTCTAACATCATCCCCCATGAGAATCCCAGAACAGTTAATTTAAAAGGTGTAATTTAAGATGTGCATTGGGTTGCCCAATCAATAGAGTGGGAATAACACCACTGGCACACAAGGAAGGTGTAAGAGATATGGAAGAGGAGCAAATTTAAGATCAGGAGGTGGAGTATTATCTAGTACTCTAAAAGAAACAGAAGGGTTCTGCTTGCTGAGGAACTGGACATCCCATTTCAGAAGGAGAAGGAAAAACATGGGAGGGGGCAGGTGCTTGCTAAGAGCAGATACTTACTGTCATCCCCAACAGGCCCTGCTGAACACTGTGCTGGAGGATCACGTGCCAGGTCGTTCAACTCCTAAAAAACAGGAAGAGTTTGTTTCACTTCATTTCAAAAACAATTATGTCATTGCTCAAAGGCTGCTAGGGGCACTCTGGCAGCACCACAGAACTAATAACCAGGACTCTGGAAAGTAAAGTTGCATCTTAAACCCAGGAGACACATCTGGGACAGGCCTCAGTGACCTGTCCAGGCTCCAGAGCCCTGAGTCACAGCAATCCTCACCTCACAGGGGTTGCCAGGTCTGCCTGCACTGGTCCCAAGCATTACCAAGGTATTGTATCTTCCACCAGCCTTGGGTCACAGAGAGATAAAATGGCCTCAATCCAACAACTCTTAGTATCAGCCTTATTTTAGTCCCCCACTTTTAACAGCTCCAGTGCTCCAGTTTATCACCACCACAGCCAGCCTGCAGCACACACAGCTCCCATAACCTGGGGCTGTTTCACCTCCACATGTACACACCAGTGACCATGGGTGGAATGGAATAAAACACAGGGCCTTCCATACCTACAGACCTCATGGAAATCCCCCACTTTTCCATGTCTCTGTCAGTCAAATTCTCCTCTGAAGAAATCCTATTATGAGTCTGAACAGGCTGAGTAACTCACAGTACACCTGAACTATACAATTTTGCTTCAATTTAAAGTAAAATTTCAGCACAGTTCAGAGAGTTACTGTTACCAGTAATTCACATCAGCCATTTGCTCAGGAAGTGGATGTTTGGTGGGAAGTGCAAACAGAGCAAAACTTTCAAGTCAAACTTTACCTGCTCCATTTCTGGCTCAGTCACTGACCTGCTTTGCATGATGGGCCTGAACATATTACCATTTTTCTCTGTGAACTCAGTCTAGAAAGCTGAACACACAGCAGATAAGGATTACAACTATTATCTAGTGCTCAGGAAACACTCCCATGCTGTCCCTGGTCCATTGTGTGTTCAGCTTTTCACCTCCCAGAACAGTCCAAACTGGAATCTTCATACCAGGCTTTTGGCAAACAAAACATTTAAGTACAATGATTAAGACGAGCTGATTGCAGGAATGGAAGAAATGTGCCATTTAATGGCCTTTTGTTATTTACAGGCAGTGATTAAGCTCTTGAACAGATGATCTCTGGGAGTTCCAGCTTCTACTTCCCAGGAACTGGGAGGCCACCACTAACCAAACCCACAAGACACAAATGCTGCCTCACATCAAGCATGTAAATCTCTGGATTTCCCCCTCTGGATGCAGTGCTCCGGAGAACTTCACAGGCCCTGACACACACACAAGTTTGGGTTTTGCCCTCAGCAGCTTCCAGCTTCTTAGAGAGCCCTACTGGAATCCTCCTTGACTTGACACCAGACTATGGAAGCTCTTCTAGTGCTCCTGCTGGGCTTTTTCCACTTGGTGTTCAGCAGGGACATAAACAGGAACAGACATGAGCATGCAGCACCTGCTGCACCTCTCCTGGAGGTGGAGAGAGCATCTGCAAATGTCCTCCAAAGGCATAAAGCCCTTTGGAGTTGCTTCAGCTTCACCCAAACCACCAGGGCAGCACAGGAACGTGCAGAAACCTACACACACCTTCCTCAGGGTCAGTCTAGTCATGGCTACAAAGAATGAAGTGAGTCTACACACAACAGGCATGAAAACTTTAAACAGCAATGTATCTACTCTTTCTAAAGGTCTGTGGAGTACAGTCCACTTCCATACAGTACTGGACTCTGATTTTCTGGAAAAAAACTAGTTAATGCTATTGTATTCAAAATCCCAAACACAAAACTAAAAAAAAATACTCCTTACCACTTCTCATCCCATTTTCTCCATCAATACTACACACCCACAAGACTCAGAAGGTACAACTGTAAGAATCCATGTTTTCCATGCATGACCACAACCTACCATGGATGATATTTATGAACACACAACATGCACCTTCCCTGCCATAAAAGGGAAATAGCTACAAACATGACCTTGGGCACACATTCTACCAGTCAGTAGAATACACAGCTCCAGAGCTGCCCTGACACTCCCCCCCTACATCCTGCTGCCCAAATGCACCAACCACATCACCCAACTGCATGTAACAGAGGGACCACAAGGTAAGTCCCCAACAGACACACAGGCAGCAGTTTCTCATCAAAATACTATTTCATTCTCTACATATTCAGTTCCAGGGAGATTTCTGAGTTTCCTGAAGCCCTGGATATTATCCCAGTAGAAAGTGATGACTTAGAACAACCACTTGTACCACTTGTCTCAGTGACAAGGTGGCATTTCAGGTTCTGCTCCATAAATTCAGAGAGCAAAACATCACAGATTAAGAGGTCTATGTAAAAACCAGTGTGTAAGTTCCTTGTGTTTAAAAAACTATTGCACCAACTCTCAATTCAAGCCCCTGCAGCACAAAACTTCCCGAATTTTGTAGAACAGCTTGGAGAATGAGCTCAGTTCCTCCCCTTCACCTCTCTACACTCCTCTGGAGAGGCAAACACACCCCTGGATTTCCTGGCAGGGCATGGATAAGCCCTTTAACACACTGTGCCATTCCCTTCCAGCTGCTCTAAGACTCCCACTACACCTGCAGAGCCAAGTTTAGAACAGGAAAGGAGCAGCTCACAGCTGCATCTCCCCAGGTAGGCCCAGAGAGGAGCACCCACAGCTGCTGCAGAGCCAGGCACCTGTCCCAAGGGTTGCTCTGCCTTTTGCAGGCTCTGTGCAGCTCCTGAGGCATCACAAGCACAACACCAGACCCAGCGAGGCCTTGGGTTCCAGCTGTTGCTGGGGGATTCTGAGAACCAGCTGGATTCTGTAACTCAGAACAAATGACTCTGGAGTTCCCACAAAACTGGAACTCCTAACACAAGGAGGATTCAGTTACAGTTTGGTATCATCTACAACCTGAATGTATTGGAACCCAAGATGCAAGCCCCACTGTTTTTCCCTGTGATCCAGGAAGCCTTGCTGGTCCATGATCAAGACTGACCTTGACCACACTGATACTAAGCCAAAACCTGAAGAAAGCCATAGCAGTTTCCACTCCAGACAGTTTTTGATCCTTAAGCACATGCAGGTTTTGCTTCAAGAATTTACAAGCAGCCTTTAGCTCAAGTTCCAGTTTGAGTTACTCAGTTCCCAGGGCTGCCTCACCCTGAGCTGGCTTTCCAGCTGAAGGCATCTTACAGAATTTAAAGTTTCTGCCATCTCCCCTGGGGCTGGGCCCACTGCTGTGGATCCTACCATTAACCTGACCCAGCTCACAACTCTTAATGAGTCCCTCAGTAAAAATGAGGAAGTGGAAGCACACCACAAAGTAAGGTTCAAGGTGTCCTGCCTAAAGGCCAAGTTGAATGAAACTATTACCATTAAATCCATATAGGAGATACCCTAAAAGCTACAAAAATCTCACAAGAAACTGACATTTAGGCTCCAAAACCCAATTTATTTGTGCTCTTAAGTTCCCAACAAACCAATCCCTCCTCAGGGGTTCCAGGAAAGCATTTTAAGGAAGATGGAATGTGCTTATACCACAGATCCCCCAGTTGTGCTTCCCAAGTGATGAAAGGCATCAGCTGCCAGCAAGGCCTCGAGGCTCACAGGTAAACCAGTGCCACCAGCCTCACTCAGCCCCACGCTACCCTCATCCCTACCCTCCTCCTGTTCTATTTCCCAGGAGCTGGAACATTGCCTTTAAAACATTCCTCAATGCAGGCATCCACAAACTGCACAAGAAGCTTTCAAAAGAACTCAATCAAACACAAATGGTTTAAGTCTCGTAAGTTTAACCCTGCACATGTTTCAAGTTATAATTATAAACTCCAAAGACATTTGTTAGTGAAGTTTCAATTTACTCCTCTAGACAACAAATCCCTCCCCAATCTAACACACTCCCGGTAAAACCTGCTCTGGCCTAAAGATAAGACTAGTTTTAAGGATTAAGTTAATGCTAATACAGCCTTCAGTAAGAATAACCAA
Organism: Leptocoma aspasia; assembly: GCA_013399835.1. Lineage (NCBI taxonomy): Eukaryota > Metazoa > Chordata > Aves > Passeriformes > Nectariniidae > Leptocoma > Leptocoma aspasia. The sequence continues at coordinate 608,054 of VXAX01002320.1, read as the reverse complement.
CATAACTGGCAACATTGAGAAGCCAATCAGGCAAGTAAAAAGCCAGCACGCTTTTTTTTACAAGCCAGCTCCAGCAATTTTACTAAGCCTTGGTACACAGCAGAGCTCCTCAAATCCACTCCAACACACTGTATCTATTCCTCTGGATTATCCAAAGTCCTCTTAGCTTGAACTCCATGGGCTTTCCACTCTGCTCCAGTCTGAGCTGCTTTCACATTGTACTTTACTGAGAGACCACATTGGCTTGATTATAAACCCAATTTCTGCCTCAGGTTGCTGCCGTAATTGAAAAAAGCTTTTCATTTGCCTTTAGCAAGTTTATTTGCCTGAAGCCCCTGAACCCTTCAGCAACAGGCAGTGTAGGGAGATGTTACAAAATCCTGACTTATGTAACCAAAAAGGAACTCCTAGCCACTTTAGCCATGAACTGTTCCCAGCTCCCAACACAGTAAAGCCAAGCAATGGGGAATGGGGGCCAAAGTCGAATTGATCACACCCTGCATCACCTCAGGACCACGACACAGAGGAGCTGCCAGCTCCCCGTGCAGGGCCAGCAGGGCAGGAGGGTGGGAAGAGCCTGTGCACCTTCCCTGGGCCAGCAGCACCTCCCTGCCAGGAGCCAGAGCCTGTATCCAGAGGCATTTCCCTCAGCTCTGCTCTCCACCTGCCCAGCAGCACTGGGCAGGAGGCAGTGTCACAGATGTGCACCAGGGTCAGACCAACAATTCCCTAGAGTGTCCGTAAGTGCTCTCCCACCCACGGGACTGTCATTCCAGAGCATCTGCCACCCTGATGCTGATACCACAAGTAACAAAGCATTTTAAGCCTTTCCTTTTGACAAAAACTGCTTTTGCAATGCTTGAAGTCACTCAGATCCCCCAACTCTGACTCCTCACAAGACTCTGCAGAAGTCAGATGGCAAGTGAGCAGCATTAGAAGTCATGAAACACAGCAATAGCCAAAGCACATGTTAAAAACAAGCTCTGATGTAACTGCCACCTTTCTTTTTTATTTTTTTTTTCCAAAGCCTGAACAGGAAGAAGACCAAAGCAATGTGTAACTTCCTCCTGGTGTAGAATCTGAGTATCAAAACACCTCTCTAGCTGACAGAAGCTGCAGCAGCATTCTCTGTACACAAGCTCTCCAACACAGATGGGCTGTGCTGGCAGCTCCACGCACGCAGCGAGAGGCCCAGCGGAAGAACCCAGTTGCTCCCACTGGCTGCTGTACAGAACTGGCAGCACAGAAATAACACCAGGTCTGCTCAGCACAGGTAGCACAAACACAACTCTGACCCCCAGTGCTGCTCTGCACCGTTGTCCTCACACATCCCACCCAGAGGCACTGCTCCTTTCAGCACAAGTGACGCCGAAGCATCTCTGGGCTGCAGAACCTCAGCAAGTACTACCACCCTCTTCCACAGCTACACAGGAACAGCACTATGGAATTCAGCTTAGCTACCAGGTTTTTGGGCCTATGCATTAGAAGCAGTAGTAATCCCCAATTCCTCTGCTACAGAAAGTGTTTCACTTGAGCAGGGCTCAAGCACAGCTGCTGCTTTCCCTTCCCCCTCACCCGCCGATCACACAGGGGAACCCGTGAAAGACAATGAGCTAACCTTTTCCTTGCTTTCCCATTCAAAGAACTCCAAACGGTGCCCTAGTTATCCAGTTAGAGGTATTGCATTCCCTAAAGATAAGCAACACAGATGGGCATGTGGCTGAATCCAAAGGGTTTTGGCTTAAACCTTAAAATGGAAGGCCCTCCTGTACATCCCTCCCATCCTGCCCTTGGATTGCTTCACACTGCTTTTCTTCTAAAATAGATCATTTTTACATATATATATATAAAAATACCAGTTCAATTACTGTACTTCAGTGTTACCCCCAAGGACCCTGCCTGGCAGTATTGCTTACACCCCAAACACTTCTCACAAGAAAAGATTTCAAGTTTCAGACCCGTGATCCAATAGAAGCACCTAAAACAAGAATTTGGAGCCGCACTGCCCGAAATATTGTGGTGAGTAACACAGGCAGCAATCTGAGAGCAGGTCTCACCCAGCCTGAGCTCTTTTGGAGCATCTGCTTAGAGAACAGCTGCTGCTGTGTGCACATGTTACCCCAGCTCGAGCCTCTGCACAATCCCAAGAGCAACTGTGCCCCCAGTGACAGACTGGGAGGGACCCTGCAGGTTCCTGTGCTGCCTCACACGGCAGCAACAACTCTGGCTCACTGCTCCCCTGCCCCCCTCCCAGCCCAGCCGAGTTCAACAGACAAGGGGCCATTTCAGGTAACACTGTATCAAACCTTCACTCTTGGGATTTTGTCCTTTGCAAGTTCTCAGCCCTGTATTATCTGAGGACACAAGAATTTTGACAAAAACCTCATAGAAAGCCTTCGTGGTTCAGTAAAAACCCCCAACTGCCAAGAGCAAGAGCCAGTGGCCAGACTGAGCTCTGCACACTCATATACCATGACTGATAACACCCTTAAAAAAAAAAGCCAAAGCAGCAGTTTTCTCTCCCATCATGTCCCTGTGCTCGAGTCCACTGGGATTATTCCTACTCAATCCACGTTCTGCAAGCTTCTGCTCCTGCCACAAGCTGCAGCAGCAAAGGTCAGAAACTGGCTGGCCCCTCGTTATCCTGACAGGGACGGCCACTACACGCTCCCAGAGAGCAGAGCAAGCCTGAGATGATGATAGGAGCACTCTCCACGGGGTTTAAAATAGCCAGAGCGTAAACAGCCAGCCATGATTACTGAAGCACTTACACTGAGACACCCACAGCAACTCACTCCCAGTGCTCCTTCCAGCCTGTAGCTTCACGCCCATCCAACTTTCAAAGCATCTGGGCTGCTACAACAGGCAGATTTATTTCCCTCCCCATACGCTGTTTTGTGGAAATGCTGCCTCCAGCCCCATCATCTCCCTCTCCTCCACAGCCACCACACTCACTCACTGAAACTCGTTGCAGAGCTCACACAAAACTGTTTTGGTGATGCTCTTGCTACTTCCCAAGTCTTTGAAGACTCTCATACCCCTACACAGCTCCCATTATCTCTCGGGATTCTTTATTCTTGAAAAGCAGCGTGAAGAGTCAGTCCACAAGCACCCACTGTTAACAAAGACTCGACACAACCAGCTTTTCTCCTGCCACAAACCAGCCTGAAAACACAAGTGCTCTCAGAGTGCTGACTCCTGACCCTCAGCATGCACTGAACTACAACCAAGCAGCTTTCCTGAGTTACCTGACACAAGATTCACCTTCCCCACGATCGCCCTGCACTGCCTGTGTGTGCCCAGCCCTCCACAGCCACATTTACCCTATTCAGCATTCACTGCTGTGTCTCCCAGGCCTACAAACCCACTGCCAAGAAGTAAGAGCTCTTCCAAAGCACCTGTGAGCCCACAAACACTGTGGAAGAGTTCTCACAATGCCATAAGGACCACTAAATTAAGTGACAGAACACTGCAGAGAAGCAAAACTCAGCTGGAATACAACTTCCTTATGTAACTCACTACCAGATCCACAGCTGGAAAATCCAACAGTCTAACATCATACTCCAAATACCTCCCTTCCCAGGGCTACCTATTCCACGTAAGTAAGCATAAGTAAGGCTTCAAGCTCTCTTCCATTTTCTTCTCCACCTGAGCTTTAACCTGATCAGTAGGACACATGAAGCTCCACAAGCCTCCAAGGTAACCTACAACCAAAGCAGAGATGTTAACACAGACCTGACACTACACACGAAACCAAACAGGGCTCCAGAGTGAGCTATGAGGTAGTGGGTTTACAGCTGGTTCTAGATAAAAAATAATTTACATAGCCATCAAGAGGAGAAACACTATGGAAGAGCTGTTTCCTACACCAGAACCTTGTACAGATTCCAAACTGACAGCTACACGTTTTGCAGGGAAAAGGATACAAACTCCCTGCCTGAGTCACCAAGGTAATACAAGTGGACTGCAATTACCGTCGAGGGCTTTTTTCCCGGTAAAAGACACTGATGATCAAGCAAACACTGTCCTAAGACGGCAATGGACTGGGCAGCAGTGTTTTTCCACAAGGCCAGGACACGGAGCACGGCACAGCTCCCGCTCCAGGAGAAGGCAAGCTCGTAGCTTTCCCTACAAGCCTGCGGGATGACTCAGGCAGTAGAACAGCGCTGGCTCCATGAAAAGAGCAAACCACACTGCTGTGTGACAGGTTTACTGCGCTGCCCGACGCCGCGATCCTTGTCGCTGCTGGAGGAGGTGGAGGAGCCCTTGGACACGGGGCTCCGAGACGAGCCACG
>VXAX01002320.1:548355-603330 GCA_013399835.1 Leptocoma aspasia | reverse complement strand
ATACGGCGGCGGCGTGAGAGCGCGCGCGCGCGAGGCGGCCGCCGCGGCGCGTGACGCCACAGCGCGTTCTCTCGCGAGAAGACGGGCCGGGAAGAAGTCCCGGCCGAGCCGGGCCCGAGGCCGCGGGGAGAGCACCGGGCCTGAGGGGAGAGCCCCGGCCTGAGGGGAGAGCACCGGGCCTGAGGGGACAGCCCCGGGCCTGAGGGGACAGCACCGGGCCGAGGGGACAGCACCGGGCCTGAGGGGACAGCACCGGGCCTGAGGGGACAGCCCCGGCCTGAGGGGACAGCACCGGCGGTGTTCCTCTACTCCCAGCGCTTTGTGGAGCTGCCGCACTCCTCGCTCCCCGAGATGCCCCGAGGCCCTGTCCCGGGCAGGCCCGAGTGCACTGGGGTCGGGCAGAGCCCTCCTGGCCGCCCGGGTAACTGGCTTGTCCTGGTCGAGCCTGTGGGCTTTCGGTGCCGGCTGCTCCTGGCCCTGGGAAGCACAATGCACGTTAAATGGCACTGAAAGCACGGCTGGTGTCCCCGCTGCTTCTGCTGCCCATGTGCCCAGCTGGGGTTGAGGGTCTCTGGTGCTGCCTCTGGGCCGTGGTGGGGGCTGTTCTCAGGCTGACTTTGCTGCCAGCCTTCTGTGAGATTTCAGGATTGCCGGAGGTTCTAGCACAGGGTGTATTTTGAATTAATTTCTTCTCCTTCCACATTTGTTACGGAGAAAATAAACCACAGATTCATAAGAATGACTCTGAGTGAGGTTTTTTGTTTGGGTTTGGGTTTTGTTTTTTTCCAACTACTTTGGTTCATTTTGTGGCTTCCTGCTCCTTTCTTTCCTTTTCATTTTGGGCACCCCTTGATTGCCAAGTTCCAGACAGCCCTGCACAGCTCATTGATCCGATGGCAAGGCAACACACCCTTCGTCTTGGCCACAGCACTGGAAAGGCTCAAACACTAATCCCAAGCAGTCCTGGCTCTTAAAGCCAATCCTGGGTTGGGGTAAAACTGCTTCCAGTATTTTCTGCTTTCCTTTTGTATGGCCCAGCCAATGCCTCATCCCAGTCAGGCAACCTGATCCCATCACTGGAAGTGACATCACAGATTCCTTTTCTCTAGGGGATGCTCCTGTGCTCCCTGAGGGCAGCACAGCCCCTCAGTCAAACCTGGGGGCCTGTATTCCAGGGCACAACAGGCTTCCCACCCCTTGGGAATATCTCTGGAACCAAGTTGTTCCTGTTTCCAGAGTAATTTTCCAAGTACCCTCAAGTCACAGCTCTAAGGACTTCACGTCAGCCAAGATGAAAGTAACCTTTTTCTGGTATTCACAGGAGAAGTGTTGGATTTTGTCTCCAGGAAGAGATAGAAAAATGGTTTTGTTGTGGTTCTAGTAGCAGGGCTAATGCTGATCTGCTGTTTGCTGCCAGCTGGATCCAAACTGCTCCACAAGATACGAAAGGGAAGCAGGAAAGTCATTTTCATCATGGTTTTTCACAAGGTAAGACCTGAAAGATCCAGGAATGACATTTCATAGAATCTCAGGGTCACAGCCTGGCTTGGCTTGGATGAGATCTTAAAGATCATCCCAGTTCCTACCCGGGGCAGGGACACCTTCCACCTTCCCAGCTTGCTCCAAGCCCTGTCCAGCCTGGCCTTGGACACTTCCAGGGATGAGCAGCCACAGCTTTTCACACCTCCCCTCACAGAATTTGAGGAGATTCCATCTGCAGCTTCCTCCCTTCTGCTTCTCAGGGCCTGAGCTACTCCTGCAGACCCTGTGGGTGTGGCTGTCCCCATCCTGGGGACACTGCTGTGCCCTGAGGGATCTGCTGTCTGCACCTGCCAGCACCATCCCGTGCTAACATCTGCTGCTCCCAAACATCTGAGCATGGCGGGAGGAGTTTTCTGAGTCCTGCCCTGTCCTCAGGTGACTCCTGTCTCCATGTGCCTTCACCATCTCCCTCTGACCAGCTCTGCTCCACAGGGTCAGGTTGCAGAGCTGCATTAGGGAAAAAAACTCTTGAAGGGCTCAGGGAAAGGCACAAGAATTTAAAGGAATAGAAACTTCCCAGCCAAGCTGGCTAAATCAAGTTACTCTAGGCTTTGATAACTTGTGAGGCCTTGGTTAGAGGGTGTGAAAAAGTCACTCTGAAGGAGGAAAGGCACAACTGGAAAAGGAGAAACCTCCAGTGTTGGACAAGATTCAAAGAAAAATGAAAACTCCCAGAAAAAAGAATCAGGAGAAGCCTCTGTCCCAAAGGTGCTTTGCCCAGCAGTACCACCCAGTCATGGAGTCATGGAATGGTTTGGGTTGGAAGGGACTGGAAGCTCATCATGTTCCAATGCCAGCCTGTGACAGCTCCAAAATGAGCAAAACTGGTTTTTCCACCCAACATGTAAGTGGGGACTCAGTGCCACAGGACCCTGCCGGTGCTGGCAGCTGACAGACTCAGAAATCATGGACTGATCCACTGACATCTATTAAATTCAAACTCTTTTTCTCCTGGGAAAGTTCTGGTGCTCCAAAAGAAGGCAGAACCTCAGTGGGTGAGGGGCGTGCAGCACTCAGAGCAGCCTCATGATCCAGGGGTGGAGGGATGCTCCATTCTGCCACCAGGATTTTAAACTCAATATTCCTGAGGGGTCCAGGCTGGGCTCAGGGTGAGCCAAAGGATCTCCCAAGCTGGGCACATCCCTGGAAAGGCACCACATCCCTGTGTGGGCTTTGTGAGCCAAGATCAGGGCCCTGCAGAATCTGGAGGCCAGGGGGGAAACTCCCAAATCCTCGGGCCAGGACACCTCCCTGGCCTCCTTGACTGCCACCTCCTTTGTCCCACAGCTAAATGCTTGGACAAGAAGGTTGTCCAAGGAGCGCTTGGACAATGCTCTCAGGCACAAGGTGGGATTCCTCTGGTCCCTTCCAACTCAGGATATTCCATGATCCTGTGGTCAGTGAAAGTGCTTAGGAGCTTCAGGAAGCAGCTCTTCTGCTGCCACCAGATCTCCCACAGCGCACGGTGGCTCCTCACTGCACCAGAGAGTCTGGCCTGGATCACACAGCCCAAGGCCACACAGAATATTGCAGAGCACTTTATTTTTGCTATTTTGTGGCAATAAAGCAGCCCTGTCACACGGGACCTCTGAGGGACACTGCTGGTGCAACTGCAGCACTAAAAACACTGAGTGCAGCACTTTTAGTCAAGGGACCAAAGCCACTTTTGACACCAGCCTGGCACTGGAACCCCATCCCTGCAGGTATCCCCAGTGAAAGCTGTCACTGGGCAGCCTGCCCTCTGCATGAAGCCAGCAGCTCTACCTGTTTTCACAGGGCAATGGAAAAAAAGGGAATTAAAGGAAGGAAGTGCTGCTGCCGTGCCCATCCTGCAGCAGAGCCAGCTCTGTCACGCTGCTGCTGCCTCCTCACAGCCCTTCACCCAAGGGATGCCAGGGAAAACACCCTGTTCCTGGCCTGGCTTTTGGCTGGGGATGTGCTGCATGTATCCAGCCTCTAGCTGGGGGCAGGTCTGGGCACCACAATGTCGGAAACAGCATCAAAGGTGGGACATGAGGATGGTGAAGGGCCCTGAGGGACCACACGAGGAGCACTTGGCCTGTCCAGCTGGAGCAGAGGATACTGAGGTCAGACCTCACTGGAGGCTGCAGCTCCTCCTGAGGGGCAGCTCTGATCTCTGCTCCTGGGACAGGGACAGGACCCAAGGGAATGGCTGGAGCTGTGTCAGGGGAGGTTTAGGCTGGATATCAGGGAAAGGTTCTTCCCCCAGAGGGAGATCAGGCACTGACCAGGCTCCCCAGGGAATGGTCACAGCCCCAAGGTTGCCAGAGCTCCAGGAGCTCTTGCACAACGCTCTCAGGCATGGATGGGATTGTTGGGGTGAAGGGGATTCACCCCAGCAGGGCCAGGAGCTGGACTGGATGATCCTTGTGGGTCCCTTGAAACCCAGGATATTCCATGACTCCCTGGTTCTCCTGATCTCAGCAAGGGCTGCAGTGTTTGTAGGTGGCTTTGGACAAAGATGATTCCTGTGCCCAACTCAGCCTCACACAGGTGTCAGTACCAGCCTGGTTGGAGGTGCCATGATGCTGGTCCACAGAGGTGCCTTGCTGGGGTTTTTTATGCATCTGAAATCTTCCAGCATCATGTGTGACTTCTTATTCCCTCTGCTTGAGGGAATAACAGCAAATAGGGACAGAGAGAATGTCAGTCAAGACATGAGCTGGAAAAGCAAATTGTTGGCCAGAAGAAGGCCAGGGAGGACAATGGGGGCAGTTTCAATCCTGCCACTTCTTGCTGGCTGTGCAGAGGCACTGGGTGGCACTGGGCAGCACTGGGCTCTCTGTTCCCAGGCAAGAGCAGGTGTTGCAGGTGTCCACAGGAGGCCACAGAGATGTTTTGAGGGCTGGAGCCCCTCTGCTCTGGAGCCAGGCTGGCAGAGCTGGGCGTGCTCACCTGGAGAAGAGAAGGCTCAGGGGAGACCTCAGAGCCCCTTCCAGGGTCTAAAGGGGCTCCAGGAGAGGGACTTCAGACATGGAGTGACAGGACAAGGGGAAATGACTTCCCACTGCCAGAGATCAGTGTTAGATGGGATATTGGGGAGAAATTCTTCCCTGTGAGGGTGGGGAGGCCCTGGCACAGGGTGCCCAGGGAAGCTGTGGCTGCCCCATCCCTGGAGGTGTCCAAGGCCAGGTTGGACAGGGCTTGGAGCAACCTGGGATAGTGGAAAGTTGTCCCTGTCCATGGCAGGTGTTGGGAATGAGATGAACTTTAAGGTCCCTTTCCACTAACCATTCCATGGTTCCAAAATTCTATGAAACCTCATTGCTGGAGTTTAGACTCAACCTGTTGGACTGGTACCAGAGCTCTGCTCCGAACAGAAGTGAGACAGAAGTACTGCAGGTGTTGGTGTGCTGAGGGTAGAACTGAAAGCCAGGCCAGGCTCTGTGGGCAAGAGAGCCACCAACTGCTTGGGGACCTGCAAGGTGGCTGGGGAGCCAGGCACCCCATCCACCACACGGAAGAGCCAACAAGAGCAGGTCAGTGAAGCCTGGCTGGAATGGGACAAGCTTTATCCCAGCACTGGAGGAAGAAGTGGTTCACTTGATGTTTTAGCCAGCCTTTGTGTTGACGAAGCAAACAACATGTTGGCTGTATCCACAGGCCCTCCCAGGGCTGGGAACACTGGCCAGATGGTTTGCTGGGGTTTCTAAGGTGCCACCAAAACAAGCAGCTCCCTGCCAGCCCTTCCTCCCACTCTGAGTTTGAGGATGCTGGAGTTGTGTCCACAGAAGGGCAGCAGAGCACAGGTCTGATGAGAAGCAGCTGGGGAGCAAGCAGAGGAGCTTGGGGGGCTCAGCCTGGAGAAAAGGAGACTCTGGGGGGACCTTCTCTCTCCACAGCTCCCTGACAGGAGGGGACAGCCAGGTGGGGGGTGGGCTCTGCTCCCAGGGAACAAGGGACAGGACAAAGAGAAATGGCCTCAAACCAGCACTACTAGAGGAGCTTTATGCTGGATATTAGGGAAAATTTCTTCACCCAAAAGGGCTGTCAAGCACTGGCCCAGGCTGCCCAGGGCAGTGGTGGAGTCTCCATCCCTGGAGGGATTTAAAAGATGTGTGCACTTGGGGACATGGGCTAGTGGTGGACTTGGCAGTTCTGGGGAAATAGTTGGACATGACAGTCTCAAGGGTCTTTTCCAAACTAAATGATTCTTTAATTCTATGATTTTAATTAAATGTGAACTGTGGGGATGTCTGAATCAAGATCCTTGTGCTGTAAGCCTGTGACAGCCTCCAGAGACCCTGGCAATGTGGGTCTTTGGGGACTGTCAGGGTCTCCTGGAACCCAGGGGCATGCCTGGACAGAAAGCAATGGGACCCTGAGTGTGTTCTGGACAGTCCCTTTCCCAGGGATACTCCCTTTCCCAGGCTGTATCTACCTAGTTTGGCTCCACAGAGGCCATGGATGACCATGCTGAGGACTTTGCTGCCTGTGAAGGTTCTCCCCTCATCCCTACAGCCAGTTTTCTTGCCCTTCCAGGTAGTTGGGTCTATCAGACGTGATGTGAAATCCCTGATGGCTATTCCTATCTCATCCTTCACGTGTTTGGCAGGGATTGCTGGGAGGATTTGCTCCATCACTTTCCCAGGGTCAGAGGTGACATTGAGCAGGCTGTAGTTCACCTCCTCAAAGCTGGGTGTGAGATTTCCTTCTCTCCCTCACCAGGAACCTCCTGATTGCTATAACATTCCAAAGAGATCAGAGGAACCTTGCCAGGGCATCATCCATCTCCCTCAGCATCCTTGGGTGCATCCCACCTGCTCCTATGGGCTTGTGTATGTGTCCCCTAATCCACGTTCTTCCAGGATGGAAGCACCTCTCCACTGCTTGGAACAAGGAACTGGAAGTCTTGAGTGCCTCACTGGGCACCAAGAGCCTGGCTGCAGGAAGCCCCTGCTGTGTTGCCAGCACTCACGGGCACTGCTTCCCCACCCAGCATCTCCTGGAAACGTGTGGGGTGGGAGCATCCAGGGCGCCGTGAGTCACCTGCTGCTAGATGGAAGTCTGTTTTGCCCCTGGCAGCCTGCTGAGCTGAAACAATGCAATCTTTGAAATCTACTGCCCTTCACAGATTACATCTCAATAAATTCTGGCTTCCTTCCTCATTCCAGTTCCCCTCAGACCAGTCTTGGCAGATTTGGGGCTTTCCAGGATGTGCAAGCTCATGGATATTGAAACCTGGTACAGCCACCAGTGCCTGGATTTCCTGCGGGCTGAGAGAGCTCATGGATGCCCTGTGTGGGAGAGCTGGCATTCTACAGGCTGCCCGCTGCTGCCAGAGCTTCTTTCATTTTCACTTTTCTGCGCGCTTTTCTGTGCAGCTCCACCCGAGCTCCAGAAGCCCGCACGTCGCGGAGGCTCCGGGTGTGTGTCTGCAGCAGCCTCTGGAAGGAGCCCCAGCTGCCCAGGCGGGAGCGCAGAGCTCGGGAACCACAGCGCAGGAAACCCGGGGCTGGCGGCTGGAAACTGCTCCGGTGAGTGCGGCCAGAGCAGTGACAGCCCTGGGGCTGCGGAGCATCCGTTTGGGAGCGGGGTGACCAGCCAGGCTCTGTCCTGCCGAGCCCATTTGGGCACAGGGGACAGCCCTAAGGCGGGAAGCGCAGGGGAGCCTCCCCCAAGCGTTGTGTGCTTTGGGATGCCCAGTGATGCTGGGCGCACGCATCCCCCTGATCCGCTCTTATCCGCTCCTACAGTGCTGCCGTGGGTGCTGAGAACAAGCTGCTGCCGTGGGCGCTGGGGACAAGCTGCTGCTGACCCCCCTGTCCGCCGCAGATGTCCCGGGAGCCGTGGCGGCCGAGGCAGCGCTGTGCCCCGCTGATCCCGCAGGCCCGCGGCGGGCGGGCGCAGCGCGCCGTGTACGTGCTGCTGGGGGCCTGTGCCGGGGCTCTGCTCCTCGCCGGGCAGCCCCTCGTGCCCACCGCCCGCAGCCTCGCCTTCCACTTCACCACCCTGCAGATCGGGGAGCTGCTCAAGGGCGCCTGCTACCTGGCCGAGGAGATCTTCCACCTCGACTCCAGGTGAGCCAGCGGGGCTGGCTGGCTGCCTGCGGCGCTCCTGGCACCACCCTGGGGACAAGGGTCTTGCACTCTCCGGATGTGGTGGGGTTTGCTCCTGGTCTCTGTGCCCACACCTGCCCTCTGTGGCAATGATGTGCTGTGCCCAGTAGCACATGCTGCCCTCTGTCCCCCTCTTGTCCCTCTCATCTCCTGCTCCCTCTCCACCCTCTCCTCCTCTTCCACCTGCCCAGCTCCCCCATATGTCCATGGATGTCTCCTCTCCATGTGCTCTTTCCCTGGGGAACAGATCTTGGCCTCCAGCCTTTCCTCGCCACCCAGTGCTGGAGGGCAGGTGGCTGTTGTCTCCCTTTGCTGTCCAGGGTGACATTCCATCTGCTCCCTCTGAGTCCCACAGGTGCTGCAAGGGACCCAAGCTCTCTCCTGGCTGGGGGCACTGGGGTGTGCTGGGCAGGGTCCCACACGGCTCTGTAGCGCTCTGGAAGGTTGGTGGCACTGGCCAAGAGATGGGAGCAGGCCTGGCCATGGCTGCTGAGGGTGGGTAGGTGGCAACAAGCCTGACTCCTGTCTCCTTCTCCCACCCAGGTACCACGGCAGCTTCTGGAGGGCCCTGAGCACCTGCTTCCCACCGCGCTGGCACGGGCCCACGCTGCTCGTCTGTGGCTCAGCCTATGTGGCTCTCCTCGGTGATGGGCAGCAATTTGGCCTCCAGCTCATCCTGGCCAGTCTGTGCCAGCTCCTCATCCTTGCCCTGGGGCTCCAGGTAAGGTTCCCACCCCTCCAACCTGGCCGGCTGCCCGGGGAGCCCTTCAGCCCTGAGCAGCCATGGGGGCACGTAGCTAGCTCTACATGGCCTCTGCATGTCCAGCCCACCCAGAGTCAGCCTGGTGGGAAGAACACTCTCAGCTCAGCCCTGCGGAGCTGATCTCCCTGGCCTCGTGCTGCCAGGAGTGCTGACAGGAGGGCCAGGCTTCCTCCTAATGAGCACAACCACTCCAGGGGATGGCATGGCCCTCCCAACATGAAAAACAGGGGTATTTTAAATCTGTCAGTCAATCTGGTGCTTGAGGGGAAAGCAGAACCTGTGTGTTCTCAATTCTCAGTGTGGTGTGGGGGCAGAGCCAAGCCCCAGGTGCCTCTACAGCATTGGGAGGGCTCTGCTGTGCCCCAGCAGTGCTGTAAGGGTCACACAGGCTGCAGAAGGTGCTTCTATCAGGTGCCTGTGGGACAGGACACACATCTCCACCTAAATGTACACACAGAGCTGGCAGAGGCCATTGGGAATCCCACCATCAGGCACTGGGGTGTCTCCTCTCCCATGCTGGAAGCACAGGGCAGATGCACAAGTTGCATTGGGACGCACGATCCCAGTGGAAGGTGCAGCCAGGGAAATGCCTGGCTCACTCCAGCCCCAGTTCCCTCCTCTGTAGGGGCTGTGGGGGCTGTCAGGGGCTCTGCCCTGCATGGTGGGGGAAGGGCTGGTGGGGTTTTTCACTCTCCAGAGCTCTTTGGAGTTCTCCAGTCCCTGTGGAGAACTGACTGTTGCGGAAGGGCCCAGGTGGCAGCTGTCATCACCTGGTCTGTCTGTCCTTCCCTCCACAGAAGCCCTCAGCAGTGGAGATGTCTGAGATGTCCGAGAGGTCCAAGCAGAATGTTGCTCATGGGCTTGCCTGGTCCTATTATGTTGGGTACCTAAAAATAGTCCTGCCACGTACGTAGCTGTTTCCCTGCATTTTCATGCCTACAGATAGAAATAGCTCCTAATAACCATCCTCCCACTTTTACAGTGTTAGCAGGGAAATGGGGAGCAAGGCAGAATGCAGCTGTAGTCACACCAGGCACCTCTGCCTGATGCTCTCTTCCACCAGGGATCAAAAAGTCCATGGAGGAATTCAGCAGAGCCAATCCCAACCTGCCGGCATGCAGGAAGACCTGGAAGCTCCACATCTTGATCCCTCTGAGCTGTGATGTCTGTGATGACCTGGAGAAAGCTGACAGCAATATCCAGTATGTGACAGACCTCACTGAAACCACCCTGCCCCGAGGTGGCATCAAAAAGAGGGTCTACAAACACAGCCTCTATGCAATCAGGGATGAAGAAAACCAGGTATGCTGAGAGCAGCATTGGGAGCATCATCACAAAAGCTTTGCTGGCCCCAGAAGTGGCTGTAAGGACTGTCACGTCTCCTATTAGATGCTCCCAGCTTTCACCAGACTTCCACAAGATGGAGAGATCCCATTCCTGTACGCCTTCCTGCTGGCTGCCTCCTCCCAGGCTCAGCTGCAGGGATGCTGGGCTTGCTTAACCCCTCCTGGAGCTGATTTAAGTCCAGTAAACAGTAGAAAACTGAGCAGAAAAAAACAGAGGTGGGCTACAGAGCATCACTTCCCATCGGATGAATGTTTCCTTGTGTTGTGAAGAGGTGCTTGAAGATGTCTGAGTGAGTCATTATTTGACTCCCTCCTTTCCCCCAGTCACCCCTTTTCCATGCTGGTGAGCCCTAAATCTCTCCACCTCACATTGCATTCATCTCCTTCCACATCTCCCGGCAGACTGGCCCCTGTCCCTTGCCCTTGGAGTGGGGAACGTGCTGGTGCTGTGGATGGAGACATTGGCAGAGCTCTGCTCCTCACCTGGGTCCCCTGATTTGCCCTTTGGCAGTGGCTGGGCTCTGAGCTGAAATTTTTAAAGCCCTGCCTGCAGGGACCCCAGCCTCTCCTGGCCCTGCTCCGGGTTGGCCGTGGGTTTTTCCCACCACACTGCATGCAGTGATGCTGTGTTCCATCTGCCAGGCTCCTGCTGAGTCACTCTGCTCCCTGGGAGCTCCAGCAGCTCTGAGCCTGGACTTGGCCTTCCAGTAATATTTGCCCCTCAGCTTCCTGCCCGCTCCCTCACAGCATGCAGAGCCCATCAAAGGCACCTGCCCCAGGGCACAGCAGGAACTGCCTGCCAAGGCTGGGAACTTGCTGCTCCTCTGCATTTACCTGGAATCACATCCCTCTTCTTTCTTATTCATTCCATTAAACTTTCCAGTTTACCCAGTGTAAGACTTCCTGGTAACACCACTCCTCCTTGCCATGTTTATGGCTTTATCAGAGTTCTCCTTGTTTCTCTGCTCAGCCTCCTTCCAGCTGTGCCTCCACCTTTCCAATGTTTATGCTCTGCCCTCCAGCTCTCTGTTAGGATGCTCAGACTTAGAATAATGGAATCACAAAATATGCTGGGTTGGAAGGGACCTACAAAGATTATCAAGTCCTATGCCTGGGCCTGCACAGACACCCCGACAATCCCATCCCATGCCTGAGAGAGTTGTCCAAGAGCTCCTGGAGCTCTGGCAGCCTTGGGGCCGTGACCATTCCCAGGGGAGCCTGGTCACTGCCCCCCTATACCCTCTGGGGGAAGAACCTTTTCCTGATATCCAGCCTAAACCTCCCCTGACACAGCTCCAGCCATTCACTTGGGTCCTGTCACTGGTCACAGAGAGCAAAGATTGGTGCTGTCCCTCCACTTTCCTTTGTATAGCAGAAAGCCACCAAGAAGGTGTGATCACAGGGAAGGGATGTCTCCCTAGGGGAGCAAATTCCATGGGGAAGATCACCCTCCAGGCTGCTCTTGGGAGGACTGACAAAGCAAGTGGCTGCCCCCCATGGGCAAAGGCAGCTCCCTGAGTCCACCTGGCAGAGGGGACACCTGGACCTGTCAGGCCAGCTGCTCTTTCCATGCTCTGCACGAGGCAGGGGGACACTGGGGCCAGACCCAGTATCCCTGTCCCAGAGTTCCCAGTGCAAGGCAGGCCAAGGAGCCACCAAGAGGTCCTGAGTGCTCTGCCCAGTGTCAGGGTCTCCCAGCAGCCCTTTGCCCAGTCCTCTTGTCCCCATGTCTTCTCCTTCCACCCCTGCAGCTCTGGCACTGTGCTGTGGAATATGCCACCCCGCTGCAGACCCTCTATGCCATGTCCCAGGATGAGTGTGCTGCCTTCAGCCGGGAGGAGCGCCTGGAGCAGGCCAAGCTTTTCTGCAGGACCTTGGAGGAGATCCTGAAAGGCTCCAAGGAGTGTGCAGATGCCTACCGGCTCATTGCCTACGAGGGTGAGTGGGGGCAAAGGGCTTGGGGTGCCCAGGACAGTGGCTGTGCTCTTCTAGGAGTGACCTCAGATCAGTGTCTGTGCAGGGCTCGGCTGATGTCCCCAATCAAGGGGCCATGGTGGCCTCTGCTGCCATGCGAGGAAGGGAGGGGCTGCATTCCCACATGAAATAGGAATGTCACTGAGCATGGCATCACTGGCTGGGTGAGGGAGGGCATTGTCCCACTCTGCTCTGAGCTGGGGTGGCCTCACCTCGAGCCCTGGGGCAGGTCTGGGCACCACAATATGAGAAAGATCTAAAGCTGTTAGGGAGTGTCCAAAAGAGGGACATGGGGGTGGTGAAGGGCCCAGAGGGGCCACACGAGGAGCAGCTGAGGGCACTTGGCTTGTCCCGCTGGAGCAGAGGAGACTGAGGTCAGACCTCACTGGAGGCTGCAGCTCCTCCTGAGGGGCAACTCTGATCTCTGCTCTCTGTGATCAGTGACAAGACCCGAGGGAACAGCTGGAGCTGTGTCAGGGGGATTTAGTCTGCATATCAGGAAAAGGTTCTTCCCCCAGAGGGTGGTGGGACACTGAACATGCTCCCCAGGGAATGGTCCTGGCCCCAAGGCTGCCAGAGCTCCAGGAGTGTTTGGACAATGCTCTAGGACACGGTGTCTGTGCAGGGCCAGGCATTGGACTGGATGATCCTTGTGGATCTCTTCCAACTCAGGGTATTCCATGATTCCATAATTCTAAGGACTTCTTGCTGTGGGTCTGAGGAGCAGGGAATGTGGTGGCAGCACTGGCTGTGCCAGCTGAAGTCCCCAAGGGGACCTGAGACAAGCTGTCTACTGCAAGGATTAAGTACAACAGCAGGCATGCAGGGCAAGCAGCTGCTTCCCTCGTTGTTGATGTTCCTGGAAGAAGTTGCTGGGGCTGTCACGCCCTCCCCAGCAGTGGGATAGTGTGTGCTGGCTCAGTGCCATTCCTGCTGACAGGGGATGGGAGGGAGTGAGGCTTTCCCTCATTCCCATCATCTTTTCATCTCCCATCTCCTCACCTCCACCAGATGAAATCAGCATCTTGCTGTAATGCATGTCAGTTTTTTCAGAGGAAACTCAGCACTCTCCCTGATGGGGAGAAGCATTTCCATCCAGCAAGGCAGTACCCATCACAAGCACTACTGGGAATCCAGCACATAGTGCCTGTAATTTTACACTCCTCCCCACACTTTGTGTTTGAATTTTTTCCCTCTGCCATGTTGAAAGTGGGAAGTAAAAGCTGTATTTTGACTGTGCAGGAAATAGTGCATATTTTGGGGCATCTCACAGAGACTGCTCCCTGCCCAGAGCTCTGCCTCAGGCCAACCAGTGAAGGAAGGTTTTGTCTTTCTTCTGTTGCAGAGCCAGAAGAAGCAGAGATCCACTTTTTGTCCAGAGAGATCATGTGGCACTTGCGGCAGGAGCATCACGAGGAGATTGCCGTGCTCGAGGGGAGCCCCCCTCACAGCCCATCCATGGCTCTGGACTCGGCAGAGCTCAACCTGCAGATCAGTGTGTCAGACCTGCCACAGCCACTGAACTCAGGGTACTTCTGACACACGGCCCCTCACCGCCCCTTGGGGCTCGGGTCACCTCTCCCCTGCCCCCTTCCTCTTGGAGCACGTGCTATCCACGGCTGCAACCCCCAGCTCCCACCCAAACCTCCTGTGCACCACGGTTACTGGAGCAGCTGACTCAGCCCACAACCCTGTGACATCCTTCCCATTTTCTTTGTTATATGTTCTTTTTCATGTGTTCTTCTGTGGGTGTATTGTTTTTTTTATCTGCTTTAATTTGTGTCATATAAAGCACTTTCCTCTCTGGGACAAGTTGCAGTATCCTCAGTTTTTGGCACAATGTGCAGTCTGCCCCACGTGGGATAGGAAAAGGCTTTTCCCTCAGAGGGTGGTCGGGCACTGAGCAGGCTCCCCCAGGGAATGGTTATGGTTCTAAGGCTGCCAGAGCTCTAGGAACGCTTGGATGATGTTCTCAGGGACAGGGTGGGATTGTTAGGGTGTCTTTGCAGGGCCAGGAGTTGGACTGGATGATCCTTGTGGGTCCCTTCTAACCCAGGATGTTCCATGACTGTGTGATATGCTGTGGTGTTGGATGGGGCTTTGGAAATGCCAGCCACAAGTGTGCCTGTGTGTGCTGGGCCAAACACTCCCAGCCCACGTGGCCGGACTCATGGGGCAGCTTCTGCAGGCACAGGGAGCCTGTGCAGGACTTCCAGGGGAGCCTCCAGCCTGACCAAAAGTGTTGGTGGCAGAGCAGGCTCACCCAGGATGGGGAGATGCTGGGCAGGTGCAGGCTGGAGCTGAGACAGCAGCCGTGCTCCTGCCCTGGGCTGCCCAGCTCCTTTTAGAATCATAGAGCCCTGGAATCACTAGGGCTGGAAAGGCCCTCTAGGGTCATCGAGTCCAACCACTAACCCAGCACTGCCAAAGCCATCCTAACCCATGTCCCTAGCTGCCACATCCATGTGCTTTTTAATATTTCCAGGGGACAGTGACTGTCCTGCACAGCCCATTCCAATGCCTGGCAATGCTTTCAGTGAATAAATTCTTCCTGATGTCCAAAGTGAACCTCCCCTGGGGCAGTTTGAGGCCTTTTCCTCTGGTGCTGTGCCTTGTTCTCTGGGAGCAGAGCCCCACCTGGCTGTTAAGGAGTTGTAGAGAGGGAGATGGTGCTGTCTGTCTCCTTTTCTCCAGGCTGAGCCCCCCTCAGCTCCCTCAGCTGCTCCTCATCTTGTGCCCCCGACCTTTCCCCAGCTCCATTCCTTTCTCTGGACATGCTCCAGCCCCTCAATGTCTTTCTTGTCGAGAGGGGCCCAGAACTGGACACAGAATTCCAGTGCCTCACCTGGGCTATACATGTAGGACTCCACCTTTCGTGTACATGGGAGAACATGGTGGGAGATCTCTCCCCAGCTCCAGCCCAGTGAGCTTTCAGGAGAGATTTGGCTGCATGTTGGTCCTGCTGGGACTGGGAATTGGAACCCATTTCAGGATGCAGTAAAACCTTAATCTGCAGCCTAATCTCTGGGTACTGCATCTGTGCAAAAATGGCAAAAACGGCAGATGAAAGGGCTGTGAAGGGAGGGTTGGGACAGCAAAGGCTTTGCAAAGAGGCAGCTGGTTTGCAGAGGTATCAGGAATCTTTGGCGAGGCCTCCGGAATGTGCCAAGTACCTGGTGCTGGACTGACTGGAAAGGGAAGGCAGCAGGTGAGGGACCTGGTAGGAGACACCCTGAGGGCAGGGAGCAGAGTGGGGGTCTGGCCCTGGGGTGTGGGCAGGACATGGGTCCTGGTCACCTAAGCAGCGTTCCCAAGGGCACGGAACAAATGCTGTGGGCACCTGCTGAGATGCAAGGGAAATGCATCAGGGCTGAGCTCAGCAACAGGGCAACAGCCAGCAGCAGCTGTGTGAGCAGCAAAGCCACTGCAGCCCCCGAGAGCTCACACCTTCAAACCCATCCTTGTGGGGCACAACTCCGTGTCCTCCTTGATGCCCTGCTCCCTCCTCCTGTGGATGCTTCTTATCTCGCCCATCACTGCAGCCAGGCTGGGCTGGAGATGCCGATAAGCTCAGGCCATACTAGAAGGGAACAAGCTGAAAGACAGGCACAAACCCAGAGGAAATCTGACAGCACAACCCTGTTCCAGCAGCAGCCGTGCTGCCAGCCAAAGGCTCAGCTCCCGCCACTGCTCAAGGGCACAGCCGGGGCCAAGGTGAAAGCCTTTGCTGGCAGCGGGAACTGGAGGCAGGGCTGGATCAGAGGCAGGAAAATCAAACCTCAGAAGTGGCAGCTTGCTGCTAAGCTGGCAAACACAGGATAACCAGTTTCCCCTTGAGCTCTCCAACAGTACAAATAGCTCTGTTTTAGTGCTAATCACAGCACCCCACACCCTGACTCAGACTCAGGACTCCCTGGCTTGGCGGCAGACCCGTCCTGGTCTGTGGCGAGCAGCAATGCCACCACACCTCAGCAGGGTGAGCTGAGCGGGTCCAGGGGCCACCACAATCCAGCAGGTCCCAGGTGCAGCAGGGAGGGAGGTTCACAGCCAGGATCCTGCTGAGCAAGGCACAGAATGGCTGCATCCTCCCTTCAGCCAGGGCTGGGGCCAGGCTCAGCTTAGATGCAGCAAGGACAGGGCTTCTCCCAGCCCTCCCTAACATCCCAGCTGCTTTCCCACCAGAAATCCCAGGAAGCACCAGCAGTGACCCATTTGTTCTGCCCCACGCAGCACAGAGCCTTAGTGTGTAACCTCGGGGGGCTGAGAGCTGGGCTCCCCCACAGAGCCTCTGAGGGCAGGTGCTCGGCTTCCACCATGACCTAGAAAAACTGATCTTCAAGGAATCCCAGAATGGGTTGGGTTGGAAGGGACCTTAAAACTCATCTCATTCCACCCCCTGCCATGGGCAGGGACACCTTCCACTACCCCAGGTTGCTCCAAGCCCTGTCCAGGACACTGCTCCAGCCTGGCCTTGGACACTTCCAGGGATCCAGGGGCAGCCACAGCTGCTCTGGGCACCCTGTGCCAGGACCTGCCCACCTTCACAGGGAACAATTCCTTCCCAGTAGCCAATATAAACCTACTCTGTCATGTTGTCCTGCAGCTGGTGAGACTGGCAATGGGTTCACCTCTCTGGAGGTCAGAGCAGTGACTGATCACTGGGCTCTGCTGCCCTCACATGTTTTTTACCAATACACAAATTTTCCAAGTCAGCCTTGCACTAAATGGCACTTTTCGAGTGTTGTGATTGTGTTCCAAGAAAGGCCTTTGCACTCACTCACATAGCTTTAATTTAATTTAAAATTAACCTTTCATGAAGTAAAAATCCTGCTTGAAAAGCGGCTGGTTTGAGGTGGCTGAGGAAAATGTCAGGCTCACTAAATCCACGCCTGCCTCTGGATAAAGTTTGGAATCCTGTGAAGCAAGGAAACAGCAGCTCAGCACTCAGCCTTCAGCAATGGTTGGACTTAAACTGGCTATTAATATTAATAACAATATTAATGCTTCTTCTTTGGGCTGCACCTGCCACTGCCTCCC
Organism: Leptocoma aspasia; assembly: GCA_013399835.1. Lineage (NCBI taxonomy): Eukaryota > Metazoa > Chordata > Aves > Passeriformes > Nectariniidae > Leptocoma > Leptocoma aspasia. Next base: position 586,588 of record VXAX01002320.1, on the reverse strand, counting down.
GAGTCCCTTTCCTTTCCTTTCCCCAGTGCTCAGCGGGAGCAGTGTAATATACACTGGGAATGTATCTAAATTAACTTGGAGAGCAGCAGCCCAACAGCCCAGAAGGCTTCACAGAGCTGCCTCCTCCGTGCTGGCGTAGCACCCATGAGAGTAACACACACATAACCCCCAGCACCACAGGTTTTAATTAATCTGTGCCAAGCACCTGAAACCAACATTCCCCACAGTTCCTCAGCCTTGCCTGCAGCTCTGCAGTGCCCGTTTTCCAAGGTGGAAGTGTTGCAGTGCGGGTTTCAGTGGCAACTTCAGCAGCTGTGGCAGCTGGAGCGTGGCCCCAGCACAGCTCTGTGGGGCTTTGGGCTCACACAAGAGGTGGAACAGCCCCAGGTTGTGCCAGGGACTGGATATTCAGGAAAATTCCTTCACTGAAAGGGTGGTCAAGCACTGTGACAGGTTGCCCGGGGCAGTGCTGGAGTCACCTGTCCCTGGAAGTGTTCAAAAAACGTGTGGGTGTGGCTCTTGGGAGCTGGTAGCTTTTAAATGGTTTTTTTGGCTTGGCAGGGCTGGTGCTGATGGTTGGACTGGATGAGCACAGGATCATTTGGGTTGGAAAGAACTCCGAAGTAATTTTTGTTCTTTCCTTATTGTGTTATTTCTGGGAGTGCACGTGGAAATTCCTCCCTGGAGCTGAGGAGTGCCCATCAGAGTGACTCCTCGAGGCTGAGCAAGAGATTTGCCCCGGGCACTGAGATAGGTGAAAAGCACCCATGTCTGTTCAGTAATTACTTTACCACCTTTAATATCATTTGGTACCAATACTGCTTCAAAAATACTGCATTGCTCTAGTAGCTAGAACTACCTACACTGTATGGCAAAGAATTCTGAATAAAATCTTATAGCGTAATCATTACAATCATTAATCTAAATATTTTATTTATAGAAATATTTTTGGGTTACCACCCTTAATCCTGAAGGACAAAGTTGTATAAGGGCTCAATTACACTGCTTTAGACATGAACCACTGGCCAAGCCTGGGCCTGGATCAGACACCTCAAGGAGGGAGAGCCCAGGGAAGCTGCGGAGCTTGGGACCCCCATCCATCCTGCCCGCAGGGGCGAGACGGTGGCTGGGTCCTGGAAACCGTGCCCTCGCTGAGGGGCGGCCATGAGCTCTGCCAGGCTCGCCCCGAAGGCGGCGGTGGCCCAGGGCCGGTGCGGGGCCGGCACCGCGCTGGAGCCGGGCCGCGCCTCAAGAGCAAACACCGCCCCGCCAAGATGGCGCCGGCCGGGCGGCGTGAGGGAGCAGGGGCGATCACGTGACCCCGCCCCACCCATTCCGCGCCGCGTGCCGCCTCCGTGGCGGGAAGGGGCGCGCGGGAGGAGTCGCGGCCTCCCTGACAACCAATCAGCGGCGGCCTGGCGGCGGAGGGGTCACGTGCCTCCCCGCCAGCCAATCAGCGGCAGGCGGCGGGGGCGCCAAGATGGCGGACGATAAGGTGAGCGGGGAGCGCCGGGGCCGCGGGGCCTGAGGGGAGGCCGCGCCGGTTCCTTCCGCGGGGAAGGGGGGCGGGAATCACCTCCGTGTCTCCCGCAGGACTCGCTGCCTAAGCTGAAGGACCTCGCCTTCCTGAAGGGGCAGCTGGAGAGCCTGCAGCGTAGGGTGGAGGACGAGGTGCAGGCCGGCGTGGGGCAGGTAACATGCGGGCTCAGGGCGGGCCGGCCGCCCCCTCTGAGAGGGACTGCTGGGGGGGGGAAACAAATCCCAGGGAAAAAACAAGCCACAAGTTCCCCCTGGGGCACGTCCTGTGTGTCGCCCCCTCCGGGATCCCTTCCGGCCGTGCCTCACTGCGCTCTCCCCTCAGGACGGATCGCTGCTGGCATCGCCCTTGCTCAAAGGCTTCCTGGCGGGATACTTGGTAGCCAAGCTCCGCTTCTCCGCCGTCCTGGGCTTCGTGGCCGGCACCTGCACGGGGATTTACGCCGCCCAGAACTACGCCGTGCCCAACGTTGAGAAGACGATTCGGGACTATGTGAATTCATTGAAAAAAGGTCGGGACTAGCGAGGAGGAGCCCGGAGGCAGCAGGGACTGCAGGAACGGTGCTCCGTAGGTAGCAGGCACAGAGCACCCCCAGGGTTCTGGGAGACACATCACCTGCACCCTTCTTTTCCCTGGAAAAGGGCTTTGCGCCACACCGCTGCGACACGTCAGGGGACTGGTGATGGGTGTTTGTTGGCCATCATGGCAGCAGTGATCACTGCACTAACCCACAGCAGCTTGAGAGCACTGAGGGACTGCCAGCTGCCTTTTCCCCGTCACCTTTCCCTGTGCCCCTGTGGACTGAGTGGCTGTTGTGCCCCGTGACCCGTGTGCCCTGGCAATGTGCTTTGTGTGGCTTCTCAGGAAGGCTTGTAGTTCTCCTCCTAACGAGAGACAACACCCTGCTCTCTTGCTGCATCTCAAGTGTTGCAGGGAACATCCTGCTTGAATCAGGCTCATTAAATTCTTGGTATTTGGTCTGTTCCGTGTTGCAGGGTGAGAGTGTGTCTGGCCTCTCCACGCTGACAGCAGCTCACTGGTGCTGGCTCTCTCCCCAGAAATGGGGATGTTTGGGAATGCTGCTGGCTCTGCCAACAGCCTGCTCCAGAAGGGGCTGTGGGCACTGATGCTGCTGCTGTCTGTGGCCATCTACGGCTCCCACGCCCCGCTCCTGACCCTCTGCAAGGTGGATGGGGCCATCCCCTTCAGCTCCACGTCCGTGGTGGTGCTGGTGGAGCTGACCAAGCTGGCGCTGTCGCTGCTGTTGCTGCTGGCGGGGGCGCGGGAGCCGCTGGCGGCGGCGCTGCGCTGGCGGCACGCCGCACCCTTCGCCCTCTCGGCCCTGCTCTACGCTGCCAACAACAACCTGGTGGTGCACATGCAGCTCTTCATGGACCCCAGCACCTTCCAGGTGCTCAGCAACCTGAAGATCGTCAGCACGGCGCTGCTCTACAGCCTGCTGCTGCGCCGGCGCCTGGGCACGCGCCGCTGGCTGGCCCTGCTGCTGCTGCTGGCCGCCGGTGTCACCTACAGCTGCGGGGGGCTGCGGGGACACGGGGACGCCGGCGGGATGCGCCTGCACGTCACACCCGTGGGGCTGCTGCTGCTCTCCGTGTACTGCCTCATCTCCGGCCTCTCTGCCGTCTACACCGAAGCCATCCTGAAAAGCCAGGCGCTGCCCCTCAGCCTCCAGAACATCTTCCTGTACTTCTTTGGGGTCCTGCTCAACCTGGTGGGCTCCGTGTGGAGCGGCACAGAGGGCGGGTTCCTGGAGGGCTTCTCGCCGTGGGTGCTGCTGGTCGTGCTCAGCCAGGCTCTGAATGGCCTCATCATGTCCGTGGTGATGAAGCACAGCAGCAACATCACCAGGCTCTTTGTCATCTCCTGCTCCATCCTGGTCAACGCTCTCCTCTCTGTTGCCCTCTTTAAGCTACAGCTCACCCTCCTCTTCTTCGTGGCCGTGGTGTGCATTGGCCTGGCTGTGCACCTGTACTACGGAGTCACGTAGTCACTACCTTCCTCCCACGTGTCTGGGCAGCCCCAGCCCTTCCTCAAGGCTGGAATCATTCCTGGTGGGCACCTGCACAGCTCCAAGGATCACCTGAGGGGGAGAACACTCTGTCCCTGCTTCCACAGGGAAACTGCCTGGCTCCAGTCCAGCCAGGCTCTGTGCCATGGGCTTCCCATGGGATCAGGCATGCCCAGCCTTAGGGGGCGTCCTGAACCCCTTTTGCATGTCTCATAGTCTCAAGATGTGCCAGGGGACGTTCAGGATGGACCTTAGGAGTAATTTCTTCACAGAAGGGGTGATTAAACATTAGAAGGGGCTGCCCAGGAAGGTGGTGGAGTCACCATCACTGAAGTGTTTAGGGACTGGACATGGCACTCAATGCCATGGTCTAGTTGACAGGGTGATGTTGGGTCACAGGTTTAACTTGATGATCTCAGAGGTGTTTTCCCACCTAAATGATTCTGGGACTCTGTGTCCCTTGTCCTCAAGCTGCTTCCCCACACCACAGTGGCCTGGGAATGCTCTGGCAGTAATTGGCCCTGCTGCAGCTCCTGCCAGCCCAGCATGGGACTGGTGCTCTTTCAGCTCCCATGGATGCTGCTTGATCCCTACCATTCCTGGTGCTGCTTCCCTGGGTCTCTCCAACCTCCACAGTTTTCCAGCCTAGCCCCTGCCTGAAGTCCTGCTGTCCTCAGGCCCCGTTTCCCCTTCCTGGGCACAGTGTCTCTGCAGAGCAGACGGGGACTGGGCCACGTGGGAACTTTCACCTGCTCCCCAAAAGGGGGATGCCCCCCAAATTTGTACCAAGTTTCTGGCAGGCAGAGGCCACCCAGGGTATTAAAGCTGTGGTTCAACAGCATCTGTGCGTCTGTCCTGTGTCTTACTGCCCGTGGGATGGTGGCTGTGCCCCTTGGGACAGGTTTGGGGGCCAGGGGTGTGTCTGAGCCTGACAACACTCACGAGTGAGGGGCACCCACTTTATTCCAGCCCCAGCTGGGAGCTGCCAGCACTCTCACCAGGCTGAGCCTGTGCTCCCCCAGGCAGGCTCCCCACACAGAGCAGGGTTTTGCCTTGGGAGCAGCGGGCAGGAGGGGAGGCCGTGCCTGGGATAACTCACGGAACTGGGGCTGGCCAGTCTCCTGCCGTCACTGGTGGCTCGGTGCAGGGAGGGGTCCGCAGGGACCCAGTCCTACCAGGCCGGCTGTCCCCATGGCCTGGGCGTGGCTCAGGGTCTGTGTGGTGGCATGGGCCGTGCCTGCCCGCCGGGCCTGCCGCAGGCGTTGGTTGTGCTCGGCGAGTTCCACAGCGTCCCGCAGCACCTCCTGCAGCAGCACCCGGTGCCGGCGCTCCAGGGCCTCCCGCTGCTCCTCTGCCAGGCGCTGCTGGTCCCAGAGCACCTGCGGGATGCCCGGGCCGGTGTGGCACAGCCCTGGCACAGCCGGAAGAGGTGTCCCCAGCCCTGCCTGCCCACCTGCAGCAGGTGCTGTCTGCAGGCCTGCATCTTCTGGTGGTGACTGTGCAGCAGAGCCTCCAGGTCCCACTCGGCCGCCTCCCGCTCCCGCAGTGCTGCCTCCAGGCTCAGGCCCAGCGCGGTCACCTCCCGCTGCCAGCGCTCTGTGTCCCACTGTGGGGGACAGGGACAAGGTCAGGGCAGCTCCAGGGTTTCCCTGCTCCCTTGGGCTGCGCTAGGGAGAGCAGTGCCGGGGGAGGAGAGGCTGGAGCTCGCAGTGCTGGGCTCTGCTTGTGCCCACCTCCCCGCTGTGCTCCTGGGCTGGCACGGCGCCGGCCCCGAGCTCTCGCTGGAGCTGCCGGCAGTGCTGAGCCCGCAGCCGCTGCCGCTGTGCCCTGGCCAGGGCGTGCTGCACCTCCGGGGATGGGCACGGCTGGCACCGGCTCCCTGCCTGGAGGAGAGCGGAGTGGGCTTGGGTGGCACCAGGAGCCAGTGCTGGCAGCACAGAGCTGGCCCTGCACAGGGACCCTGTGAGCTCCCACTCACTCTCTCACACCCGGGCCGTGGCTGTGGCGCTTTCCTCTGGGATGGCTCCTCCAGCAGCCCCTGCCCTGCGCTGGCCAGAGCTTGGCTGGCCCCTCCCTGGCTTCTGCTGTCACCCCGTCTTGCTGTGTGGGGACAGGAGAGGAGGATGAGTGTGACATGGCAGGGCTGAAGAAGGATGTTCAGATGGAAAGTGAAGCCTTTCCCACCGTGTGAAGCCATGCTCTGTGCCCACATATCCTCCACCCAGTTGTGGGATGCACGCCTGGCCCCACGCTCTGGCTCTGCTGGCTCCAGGCTGGCACTGGTTGGGGGTGTCTGGGTACCAGGCTGCTGGCCTGGAGCTGTATTCCCTGCAGAGACCTGGTCCTGTCAGAGGAGATGTTACAGGGACACAGCTGGGATTCAGGGCTTTTCCTGCACCAGACTGTCCCTGGGTGAGGGGGCCTGGCCTGACCTCTGCCCACCTCGGCACTGGGCTGGTGCATCCCACTTGTCCCAAGCACCTCGGCCACTGCCTGCTTTTTCTCCCACCTTTGACTCTTCAGCACCTGGAAAAGGGGAACTGGAGGTCTTTGTTGTTGTTTCAGACCTCCAGGCCTGGCATGGCTCCAGGGACACATCTCACCCCTGGGGCAGCTTCAGCCCCTGCCCTCAGTGCTGGACAAGGCTCATGACACCAGGATGGGTCAAGAGCCTGCACCTTACCAGCCCAGGGACTGAGTGCCATCCCTGTCCCATGGATTCAGGGGTGTTCCCCACCTGCAGCTCCCTCAGGGCCCTCTGCAGCTGGGCCACAGCTGTCCTCTGCTCAGGGAGGCTGGATCCAGCCAGCAGCTCCATCCGCAGCCCTTGGATCTCCCTCCGGCGCGCCGCGATCTCCTCCTCGGGGTCCCAGAGCGTGGCAGAGATGGTCTTGGCCAGCCCTTTCACCCTCTCAGCCAGTCCCAGAGCTCCCAGGATCTCCTCTCTGGAGGTGTCTGGGAGAACAGCGAGCCCTGGGCAGGGGCCGTGGGGGGCCACCAGCACAGGGGGTCCCAGTGCCATGGAGATGAGTGGAGCTGGTGTCCAGCTTCCAGTGACTGCAGGTGTCCCTGGGCAGCAGCCAGGGACCGAGTGCCAGGTGTGGGGCAGGATGGGGGGACTCCTCAGGGAGGGGGCATCCAGAGTGTGTCTCAGTCCCAGGGGCTACCTGGCAGCGACACACACAGCAGCAGGAAGGTCAGGCTGTTCCCCTCCAGCAGCCGCTCCACGATCCAGGGCAGGCAGACAGCACCAGGTTCCCTGCGCTCCCTGCAGGTGGGGAGAGACACCCCAGGAGAGGGCAGTGCCAGGCAGGCTGAACTCTGACCCACAGGAACCCAAGGATGGGTTGGCCCCACATATCCCCAAGCCCATGTCCCCCAGGAGCGGTGACACCCCCTTGGCTCCCAGCCACAGGCTCCTACTGGGGTGTCCCTCCTGCTTCACCTCCAGGAATGGAATTCCCTGACCTCCAGCAGGCACACAGGTGTGCTGGAGTGGGAACACAGCTCAGCCCCCATACGTACAGCCTGGGGCAGGGCCCGGTGGCCCCTGGGGACACCAGGATCCTGAGGGCCGAGTGCTGGCACCTGCCACCCTCCAGCTGTCGCTGCACGGTGAGAGTGAAGAGGCTGCCAGCCCTGGGGAGAAGCCGGTGTGGGAGTGGGGCTGCAGCAGAGCCAGCCCCAGCACCCCATGGCCCAATCCTTCCCAAGCCGTGGGTTCTGGGCCAAATCCCTCACCCCGGCACAGCTGAGCGCCCGTCTGCGAGGGGCTGCTGAGCACAGCCCTGGAACAAGGCTGGGATGGCACCCAGCCCCCTGGCATAGGCACTGATGGCAGCCTGGGCATCGGGCACGGCCGTTTCTGTTGCCTCCTCCACCATCCTGGAAGCAGAGGGAGACAAGACCAAGCGAGGAGGGTCACACCCATGCCCTGGACTTGCTGAGGAACACCCCTGGCCATGCTGTGGCTGGGCACCATGCTCCCTGCCCAGCCCCACTCTTGCTGTCGGGATACCAGCCCCAGGAGCATCTGCTCAGCCACCAGGTACCTACAGGCCCAGGGGTGCCACATCCATCACCTGCAGGGCTCGGCCGTCGGGATGGAGCAGGTCCCAGGCTTTGTCATGGGTGCTGACCTGGAGTGAGGGGGCTGCATTAGGCAGAGGGGCAGGAAAAGGGGGCTGCTGGCATCCCACACTCATCAGGGGCTTGCCATGCACAGGTGAGGGTTGAGAAAGGCTGATTTCAGGGCAACTCCCAGCTTTTCAAGCCCTGGCACCAGGGAAGGGCAGAGCTCTGGGAACGCCCGAGCCCTCTGTGGAGCTTATCGGATCCCTGGCAGCATCCCAGAGCCAAAGGACAGGACCCAGCCCAGTGGCAGGAGCTGGTATCACTCCTGTGCCAGTCGAGGCCACACTGGAGGGACCTTCAGGCCACAGGGAGCAGTGACTGGCCCAGAAAGCCCAGCTGTGATGGGAGCAGGAAGGGGTTAGAGGGCTCCCCTGATCCCACCATGCTGCTGGAGCCAGGGAGGTGCTCAGTGGGCAGCTAAGGTTTCCCACATCTGGGAAGTCCTGGAAAGAGGTGAGCACACCTGGGATCCAAAGGTCTCCAGTCCCTGGTCACCCTCTGGATGAGGGGTCACCCTCTGGATGCCAGTACAGGGCAATATGTGCTCTTGGCACAGCAGGGTCTGGGCAGTGGCAGAGAGGGAATGGGACCCTCATCCCAGGACATCCTGCCCTGCTCCTGCCCTACCTGGACCAGACTGACCGTCTGCAGGCTCTTTGTGCCATCTCCCAAGGCCTCCAGTTCTTGGAAGATGGTGTTGATCACCTGTGGACAAGCTGGGAGCTGTTGGTTCCTGGGACCCGTGGCTGGATCTCAGCCCTGCCCCAGGGTCTGTTGGGTGGGGTCTGTTGGGTGACCCAGGAGCCCAGCACTGCACAGTTGTGCTGTCCCCTCTCCCTGCCACCTGTCCCCTGTGCCCTCACCTGCCAGATGACACTCTGGAAGGGCAGCTGTGTCCCAGGGCCATGGGGGTCCCACAGCAGCAGGGACATGCTGTAGCCAAGGGGAACCAGGGCCAGCTGGGGTCTTGCCAACTCCAGGACCTTCTCCTGGTAGGAGAGACATATCCCGCAGGGCGGGGTCAGCATGGCACAGCCAGCGTGGCACAGCATGGCACAGCCAGCATGGCACAGCCAGCATGGCACAGCCAGCATGGCACAGCCAGCATGGCACAGCCAGCATGGCACAGCCAGCATGGCACAGCCAGCATGGCACAGCCAGCATGGCACAGCCAGCATGGCACAGCCAGCATGGCACAGCCAGCATGGCACAGTGTGGCACAGCGTGGCATGGCCAGCGTGGCACAGCATGGCACAGCCAGCATGGCACAGGATGGCACAGTGTGGCACAGCCAGCATGGCACAGCATGGCACAGCATGGCACAGCCAGCATGGCACAGCCAGCATGGCACAGCGTGGCACAGCCAGCATGGCACAGTGTGGCACAGCATGGCACAGCCAGCATGGCACAGCATGGCACGCCCAGCATGGCACAGCATGGCACGCACAGCATGGCACGCCCAGCATGGCACAGCATGGCACGCACAGCATGGCACGCCCAGCATGGCACAGCATGGCACGCACAGCATGGCACAACATGGCACGGCCAGCATGGCACAGCCAGCATGGCACAGCGTGGCACAGCCAGCATGGTGCAGATGGCCCTGGCTCATGTGGCTGGGGATGGGTACAGAGAAGGACTTGGGGCTCTCGGTACCTGTCCTGCATCCAAGTGGAAAACACCATCGACAGTCAGGGAGCTCTCCTGGTGTGAGGGAGGGGGTAATGTTCATCTTTCCCCTATCCCAGCATGACCAGGGCAGGTCAGGGAGGGACTGGGCACGCTGGGATGGAGATGGCAGGGGTGGCACAGAGGGCCTGGCATGGGCAGGGGTGAGGAGAGACCTCTTCCCTTCCCCTGCTCTCTGGGAACCCCCAGGAGTCCCCTACAAGGGAGGGGCCCATAGGGGTGTAGGGCAGGGTCAGCCCAAGACCTGGGCTCCCTTCAGGGTCCCAGGTATGGCAGGTGGTGGGACAGAGCCCCTGCTCCCCCCTGGTTCCCCAGGGCCCCCCATACCCTGGATGTCCCTATGTCCCTGCCCTGCAGCTCTCACCTGGGGTTCCTTCCCTGCCAAGAGGAGCTGTAGGGGGTCCTTGCTGCCATGCACCCAGCTTTCTCCTGGCCCTGAAAACACGGAGTGTGGGATGGTGTGGGGGCACACCCCCACTGTCCCAGCCCTGTCCCACCCCCCTTGCAGCCTGGAGCCACATCCCAGGGCTTCACATCATTCCCGAGCCTTCCCACTATGACTCAGAGCCACCAGGATGGGGAGGACACCCTGTCCCTGTCAGCACTGCCCACACCAGCTTGGCCACTGGTCCCAGTGCCACCACAGCTGTGGCTGCCACCCTGTCCCCTTGTTCCCTGGCGTGGGGGTTCAGGTGAAGGCTCTGGGATGTCCTGAGCTCTACCTGCTGCCTGGTGGAGTCCCAGAGCTGCTCGCACGCTGACATCCTGCTCAGCCTGCCGGGATAGAGGGGGAAGGAGCCGCACACCCAGCACCACCGGGAGCTGGACGAGACCCCAGGGAGCTGGGCAGCCCCTGACAGATCCCTCCAAGGCAGCCTGGGCTGCCCCCAGCACGGCACTCACCTCCTCCATGGGCAGTGTGGCTGCAGGTGCCCCTGAGCTGCTGTTTGCCTCGGGCAGGGATGGGGTTACCTGAGGGATCTGGTTCTCCTGCATTATTGATNAATAAACAACAACCCAAAGACCAAGAAACAGAGAGTCTTGCTCATTTTTCATCCCTGGCAAAGAACTCACGAGAGGGAACCTCCTCCAAAGGGCCCAGGGGGTAGGTTCCCAGCTGTGTGGGGTCCAAACCAGCAAAAAAGAACCCCACAGGTGTGGGCAGAGCCAGGGCCAGCCTGGAGGCACCCAGTGCCAGGGGCTGAGCCCTGCTGGCCGAGGGAGCAGCAGGACCACGGAGGGCAGGTGGGTGCCTGGAGCCACTCACACCACTGGGGTGCTCCCAGCTCCAAGAGAGACATCTCTGTCAGCCATGGCTGGGACAGGAGGGACCCTGGACTGCCATACAGGTTGTCACAAGAAGTGACCACAAACCACAGGGTCACAGGAGATCAGTCACAGCGAGAGCACAGGAGGAAGTGCCAGTGCTGAGGATCCCCACTGCCTGTGGAAATGCAGATGGTGGGCACCAGGACAGAGGGCCCAGGACAGCCCCTGCCCTGCTTTGGGCAGGACCAGGAGGAGCAGATGCACACGTGTCCCTCTGACTGCCTGCTCCCTGTACAGGGTGAGACAAAACTGCCCCCCAAAACTCCCTCACCTGTGCCTCAGGGGTGAGGCTGGTGCCAGCTGGACACAGACAGAACAGGCAGCACTGGGGGCTCCATCAGGAGCAGGGCAGGTCACATGGCAGGGACAGTAGGGGCATGTTGGGGCCTGGGGAGTTGCAGGTGGCCAGAAGGAAAACGTCTTAGGAGGGTGGAGCCCTGGGACAGAGCAGGGCACGGGGCTTTGAGGGGTCCCCCAGCACTTGGCTGGGTAAAGCCACAGTGGGATAATGCTGGGGGAAAGCCCTGTTCCACAGGGGAGCCCAGACTGGGGACTCCAAGAGCACTTGGGGGTCCTGTGGGCCTTCCCAGGGGGGCAGGACTGGTGGGAATGGTCACACATCCCCCTCCCACTCTGTAGCAGGGCCCTGACCAGGCAGACAGCCCCGTGTGGGTGCTCCAAGGGATAGCAAAGGTACTAGGATTCAGGAGACAGGGATTTCCCCTTCCTCTTCCATCAGCCAGCAGCTGCTGCTGCCTGTTCCATGGACTCCCAAGGTGCAGGGGCACCCTGTTGGACACCCTGGTTAACACCAGCAGAGCAGTGCCTTCACCAACACCCTGAGCCACCCACGCCCTCCCACGGCCCAGGGCACGGCCCCATCCTCCCCTCGGGCTGCTCAGGGCTGGTGGCACAGCCCCACAGCCCCACAGCCCGGGCAGGGACACAGCCTGGCCATGCAGCAGGCCCAGAGTCCCTCAGGATCCGTGCTGGGACCCCGTGCCCTGTTCAGCCACTCTCCAGCCCAGCCTTGGTCCTTCCCTCACTCTGCCATCCCCCACCCCCAGCCAGCCCAGGCTGTGTTGGCCTCCAGGTCATGTGCACCTGTGCCAAACAGAGAGAGGGAGGGACACAGGGAACACCCAGGCACAGATTTAATGCAGAGGCAGGACAGCCCTGGGGAAGAAGAGCAGGGCTTGGCCAGGTGAGCGCTGCCTGCCTGCCACCAGCCCCTTCCTTTTACAAGGACACAGAGTGAGGGAACAAGGGGGAATGGCTTCACACTGCCAGAGGACAGGGTTAGATGGGATATGGGAGAGAAGCTCTTCCCGGGGAGGTGGTGAGGCCCTGGCACAGGGTGCCCAGAGCAGCTGTGGCTGCCCCATCCCTGGAGGTGTCCAAGGCCAGGTTGGACAGGGCTTGGAGCAAGCTGGGACAGTGGAAGGTGTCCCTGTCCATGGCAGGGTGTGGAATGAGATGAGCTTTAAGGCACCTTTCAACTGAAACTTCCCTGTGATTCTATGATTCTCTCCCATCCCCATTTTCCCATGCCTGTCCCTTCCCCACCCACCCCCTTGCCTTTAAATATTCCACTGTCCTACATCCATGGGCTCTCCCTCAGCATCCCACAATCCATTTTCTCCTTAATATGAGATATTCTCTGAATAACCCAGAACAAACTAATTTTCTTCTTTCTTCACTTAAAAAGTTTCTGGTTGAACTTTCTCAAGGTCCCACTTGGACTCATCCACCAGTGCCTCAGGTCGAGGTATAAGGAGCTGCTCCAGCTCATCAGCATTTGTGTGCAGGGCTGTTTAACTTAGTCATTTTCCTGTCTTTTGTGGTTTTTTGGTTTTTCTCTTAGGCTGAAGAGCAGCCAAGCAGCATCCTGCCAAACCTGACATCCTGGCCCAGCCGTAGCCCCAGGTGAGGACAGGGAGGGTCAGCAGAGGGGCCATGGACGCCTGGACTGGTGGGGCTAAAAGGTGGGGAGGGCTCTGGGCAGGGACCAGCAGACCCCAGCAAGGCTTGGGGCATCTGAGTGCTACCAGTGGGAGTGTGATGGAGCTGAACTCCTCTTGTCCAGGGCAGGTGACACGGCAGGGACAGCAGGGATGTGTTGGGGCTTGGGGAGCTGGAGTTTGCTACAGGGAAATCCCCAGTGAGAGGGGGTGGCTCTGGGTCAGAGCATGGCACAGGGCTGGAACTGAGGGGTGTTGCTATGAACATATTATAAGTTTCTCTGCGTGTAAGCCTTCTGATCAGTTTCCCATGGGAGAACATCCTTTTGCTGTTCTTTTACTCTGTATAAGCTTTCTGTAAACAATATTTGTATCTGTTCTTTCAAAGACATTAAAAATATCTCTGCTCCTCCTGAGAGTGGGGAAAAGAGCTAAAAACTTTATCTTTCTAATTGTGTAAGCATTCGAGACATTCCCTAGACAAAGCAGCAGCAGGAGCATGGAGAATGCTCTCTGCTGAGCAGATATAAAAAAACACTAGAATTATAGAGTCATTTTAATAAATCATATTAGCCTTCTGATATTATTGTCAGAGTCCTTTCTTCAATGTATAAACCACAACGATAGAGGGGTGCCCCAAAACTTGGCTGGGCACAGCCACAGCAGGACAACCCTGTGGACAGCCCTGCTCCGCCGGGGAGCCCGGACTGGGGACACCAAGAGCCCCTGACCAGAACAGGGACCTGTGAGCCTTCCCAGGGAGCCCCTGTGGGGAAGCACCAGTGGGAAGGGCCCCGGTGCCCCTCAGGCTCTGTGGCAGGGCCTGGTCCTGACCAGCCAAACGGCCCCAACCACACCGAGCAGGGCGAGGGCCACGCAGAGCGGGGCCACCACGGCAGCGGGGTCACAGTGCAGCACCGACACTGGCACCTGTGCCACCGGCCAGCCCTGGTACTGAGCTGGGGAGCGGCACCTGTAGTCCCCGGGCCAGCCCTGCCCCAGGTGCCCCGTGGCCGCCAGTGCCTGCAGCCCCCTGGCCCCAGAGCACGAGCAGCTGAAGGGGTTGGCAGCCACCGCCACATCCTGCAGGCGCCCCAGGAGCTTCACCTCATCCCTCGGCAGCTCCGAAATGGAGTTGTTGTCCAGGTGAAGGGTGTCCAGCATGGGGTAATTCCTGATGGAGGGCACAGCCTGCAGCAGGTTTTGATTCAGGAAGAGCTTCTTCACGGAGCTGAGGGAGGTGTCTGCAGCACGGAGGTTGTTGTGGCTCATGTCCAACACCTCCAGGTTGGAAGGCAGCGGTGTTGGCACTTCATTCAGGCCAGTGTTGGACAGGTTCAAATGCCTGAGGGATGCTGGCCACTGGCAGGAGGAGGATGGCTCTGCCATGAGCTTGTTGTGGCTGAGATCGAGGTGCCGGAGCCCCGGCAGCAGCTCCACGCCCCCACACACGCTGTGGTAGGAGCTCAGGTTGTTGTGGTGCAGACTCAGCTCCTGGAGCTGAGGGAAAGCTCCCTGGCAGAAGGTGGGGGTCAGGCTCCCGTCCCCGAGGCTGTTCTGTGCCAGGTTCAGGGAGTGCAGAGCTCTGAACGCCCTCCCGATGGCACAGGGCACGCTGGTGACACGGGAGCCGGTGACAGCCAGCTCCTCCAGGGTCTCCAGCCAGCTGCTCAGGCTGGAGAAGGCCTGTTCATGGCCTGTCAGCGGGGCAGATGTCACGTTGTGGAAGTTCAGGGACAGTATGGGCAGGTTCTGGCCATCCATGTCGGTCCAGTCGCCTGTCCCCTGGAACACGCAGCTGTCAAAGGCCAGCTCCTGCACATGGGTGTAGGAGAAGAACCTCAGCACACGGGCGAGGAGTACCTCAGGCACCAGGACGTTTCCAATAATTATCTTCTGGATCACAAGGGAGCCCAGAGTGTCAATGATGGAGGAGTCCAGGTCCCTGATGGGGAAGGCTGTGTATTTCTCCAGATCTCCACCCCAAAACTCCACCACAGTGGCTGGCAGGCACTGGATGATGCTGCCAGCTGTCTCCTCGGACAGGTTGTGGCACACACAGTACTCCCGAGTGCGGTTGAAGGAACATCTGTTTCTTCTGCCTTCTGCTGCCTGCAGCCCCAGCCCCAGGAGCAGGAGCACAGCCACCCTCATGGTGAACAACCTAAAAACTGGAGGAGAAACGGTGAATGGCAGCTGAGGGGACCACTCTGACCCGGACTGGAGGGATGGCTTGGGCAGGTTCAGCCTTGCAGAGCCACCCCTCGGGGACAGGGCACTCGTCCCTCCTGCACCTGCCCGGCCACTGAGCAGTGACTCGGTCAACGCTCGGGCCAGCAGCCAAACGCCCAGGAGCTGCACCTGTGCCACCCTGCCCTCAGCAGGGAGTCTCCCGAGGCTCTGCACCGTCCTGCCTGGGCTGCCTCTCTGCAGGCTCCCACTCCTAAACGACCAGGAAATACCTGGAGAAACTACAAATGCGGAGTTACGACAGTGAAGCCAGATGTATCAGTCTGACCAGGGAGAGAGCCCCAGATCTGTTTGTTCCTCTAATCTGGGGCAGGAAATTGCAACAGAGAGCTTCATGTTGTCTCCTTCCTCACCCAGCAATTTGATTCATCACCAGCCCCGCAAGGGGTGGTAGAAAATGACCCCTGAAGGAGTGAACACATCCCTGTCAGCAGCAGAGGCTGGTCCGCTGGCAGGCTCTGATCTCTGATCACCAGATTGCAAAAGAAGCAGCAAGCAAAGATTAAAAGCTCCCAAATATGTGCTGACTCAGCTCAACGGGGCTCTTTGGGGGTCCCCAGCCCAGCCTCCTGCTCTGGGCAGTTCTGTCGCTGGCACCAGCCCTGATCAGCCGCAGCTTTCCTTGGCCACATCTCAAAGCCCACCCAGGCCGGAGCTGTCCCTACCTGCGGGGCTGCAGCACCTCCCGAGCCGCAGCTCTCCCCGCCACCGGCACCGAGCGCCCCTCGCCGCGGGCAGCAGGAGCGGGGTGGCTTTGTCCGGTGACTCACAGGCCAGCTCACACCCAGACGTTTCCTCGCTCCGCTCCTTCCTCCAGCTGCTGCCAAATCCCGGGCTGAGGTGCCAAAAGCTCCAAGCGCTCAGCTCCGTCCGGCACCCGATGCTGCCCAGGCTCCCGCCGGATGAGCCCTCGGTGCTCCAGCTGTGCTCCAGCTGTGTTCCAGCTGCCGCTGGCGCTCCCGCAGCTGGAGCGGCCCGGGGCTGGGCAGACATCTCGAGCCCGGCTGCCGGGCACTGCCCTCGCTCCCGCGGAGCGGCTTCCTGAGCAGGACGGAGCCACCCGAGGCACTTCTGCTTCGCTTCCGTGCGGCTGGGCTGGGACAGGCTGCGGCAGGAGTGCCAGCGCTGCTCGCTTTCCTCCGAAGGGAGACGGAACAGAGCACTTCCCAAATGCACTTTCGGGATCAGCCCTTCCAGATGCTCTGGTACTGCTGTGCCTCAAGGCTCACCGAGTGCTGAGCACCCTGCAGGCAATGCAGGAGGGTACAGGACTGTCACACCTGCCATCCAGACCATGCCCAGGTGCCTGTGTTCCATATAGGATGGGGGTGGCACAATTCCCATCTATTGTCCAGGCAGCCCAAAGCTGCACAGGGCACTCCTTCAGCAGAAGGAGCCAGAAGTGTCCCAGAAACAGCTGGATGTGGCACTGAGTGCTCTGGTGTAGCTGACAAGGTGGTGATCAAAGGCTGGACTTGATGACCTTGGAGATCTGTTCCAGCCTAAATGGCTCTGTGATTCTATGATCTCTCAGGAATTTTTTTCTTTCCCAGAGATTTCTCTGCCTATGTTGGATTCAGAAAGGGCTTCAGAAAAATAATGAAACTGCAGGGCTGGACAATACAACTCCCAGTTTGTTGCAGTTAATGTGGCACTGCACATTGGTGTTGGGCTGGGGTCCCTTGCTCTCTGGGACTCTTGTGCAGAGGTGCTCAGCAATTCCATGATTCCTCTTCTACATTATCAGGTTACATTAAATTCCTCAGCACAAGAAGGACATGGAGCTGCTGGAGCAAGTCCAGAGGAGACCACAGAAATGCTCCAAGGCCTGGAGCCCCTCTGCTGTGTAGACAGGCTGGGAGATGGGGCTGTTCAACCTGAGAAGGCTCAGGGGAGACCTCAGAGCCCCTTCCAGGGCCTAAAGGCAGTCCAGGAGAGGGACTTCAGACAATGGCCTGGAGTAACAGGACACAGGGAACAGCTTCCCACTGCCAGAGATCAGTGTTAGATGGGATATTGGGAAGGAATTCCTCCTTGTGAGGGTGGTGAGGCCCTGGTACAGGGTGCCCAGAGAAGCTGTGGCTGCCCCTGCATCCCTGGCAGTGTCCAAGGCCAGGTTGGACAGGGCTTGGAGCAGCCCGGGACAGTGGAAGGTGTCGCTGCCCGTGGTGGAGGGATTGAAACTGAACGAGCTTAAAGGTCTCTTCCTGTCCAAATGGGCCTGGAATTCCATGAAACTGCTGCTGAGTGCACGATGGAAAAGTCACAGCTGCCTTCTGAGCTCTCCTCCCGGCCCCTTTTGGCCAGCCCGGCAGCTCTGCCCGGGGCTGGTACCTTTAACTTCTCTCCTCCAGCTGCAAATTCCCCAAACACCTCCCTGGGGAAGCACGAACTCCTCTGCCCCTCGGTCCCCATCACCACGGTGGAAGGTCCCGGCGAACTGAGCCGCCTTGTTCCATGTTTCTGGTGAACCTCTGGGGGCTTTTTTGTCCTCAGCACAACCAGCACCCATCCCTGCGGGTGCACAGCCGCCCGCGCCCGGAGCGGGCTGGATGCTCCGCTTGCGAACAGGGGCCGGATGCTCCGCTTGCGAAGAGGGGCCGGGATCGTGTTTTCCCCGCCCCGGGACCGCCCCAGGACCGTCCTTTTCCTCCTCCTCCTCCTCCTCCTCCTCCTTCTCCTCCTCCTCCCCCTCCCCCTGCTCCGCCATGTGGGGCCGGCGGCGGGGCCGGCGCGGCGGGCGCAGCGCGGAGGAGCTGCGGGAGCGGCGGCGGGAGCGAGAGGCAGGTCCGGNGTCCCCTCCCCGCCCCGCCCGGTCGCGCATCGCGGGATGCGCGGGGTGCTCGCTGCCCACTCGTTGTACAGCTTCAGATTTTATTTAACCCGTGGGGTTTCTGCCGTGAATTCCCCGTTTCTTCAATACCCCCTCGCTGTTTGGGTTTTCCAAGGTCTCCCCTACGGCTCAGCCTGGAGAAAAGGAGGCTCAGGGGGGACCTTGTGGCTCTGCACAACTCCCTGCCAGGAGGGGACAGCCGGGGGGATCGGGCTCTGCTCCCAGGGAACAGGGACTGGAGGAGAGGGAACGGCCTCAGGCTGGGCCAGGGGACGTTTAGGTTGGATATTAAGGAAAATATCTTCATCAAAAGGGTGGTCAGGCGGTGGAGCAGGCTCCAGGGCAGTGCTGGAGTCACCATTCCTAGAGGCGTTTTCCAAAAACAAGTAGGTGGGGCACTTGGGGCATGGCTTAGTGGCCATGGTGGTGTTCAGTTGAAGGCTGGAGTTGATGATCTTGCACATCTTTTCCAACTTCAGTGATTTTATGATCCGGTGTGAAATCCAGCCTTAGGTCCCTCCAGCTGGTCCCGTGTTCCTGCCCATTATCCCAGCAGTGGCTTCACACTTCGTGTGCCTGACCCTCAGCTCCGAGTGCAGTCCCTGCTCCTGCATCCCTTCCAGACTTGCACAGGGAGGAATGGGCCGTTCCTCTCTGGATTAGGGGAGGAATGAGGCTCTGGGGTGGGATAGAGAATCACCCTGTCCCGGGCAGGAGGTGACATGGTGACGTGTCCCCTGCAGCGCTCAGGAGGGCCCGGCGGCAGGAGCAGCTGGTCAGCAAGCGGCTCCTGCGGGAGGACAGCGCGGCCCAGGAGGGGGGACAGGATGGAGCAGAGGTCGTGCCAGAGCCACTCTCAGAGGATGAGGTGAGGAACCTGATGTTCTCCATGGCAATGGGGGTCCCGGGGCTCTTCCCCAGACTCAGCATGTGAGGGAGGCTGGGCAGGGGTGGGTTAGGGAATGGTTCTGCTTCACTGCCAGGCACAGTTAAGGCTCCTTGTGCCCATCTTTATGCCCTGGGTTCCTTTGCCTGGAGGATTAACGGGCTGAAATCTTAATGCTGGCAGTGCTGGAAGCTCGCCCACCTTTGAATTCCCTGGCCAGGTTCTGGAGCTGCTCAGGGGTGTGCAGAGGGGTTCGGAGCACAGGCAGCGATCGCTCGGCCGCCTCCGCCGGGCTCTGCAGAACGAGGAGACTCAGCAGAAGTTTGTCAGGTCAGGCCAGGCCTGCTGTGGCTGTTACCAGGGGCATGTCCCGAGGGGCCCTGTGTCCCTGTGGCTGGGGAGGTGCCCTGGCATGTGGTTGGGAGGTGACAGCAGCCTTTGGGTCCCCAGGCTGGACGGCAGCATCCGGACGCTCACCGGGCTCTTCACCAGCAGCCTGGCTGAGCTGCAGCTGGAGGCTGCCCGCTGTCTGCACGAGCTGTCCCACTCCAGTGTCCCCACAGTGGCTGAGGCCTGCCTGCCTGTCACCTCCTACCTGCTCACCTACCTGTCAGGACACAGCCTGGAGTTCACGGTGAGATCCATGGGCACGTTTGCCGGGGCTCTGGCACCTGGGAATCCTTTGGTGTGGTTGGCATTGACCTCTCCTGGTCACATGTGGCTCACGTGGGAGTGCTGCTGAGAAGGGGCCCTCTGAAAGCAAAAATCTTTTGGCACCACAGCCTTGCCTCTGGAGCAGGACTGTTCCCAGTGCCCAGATGTTACAAACCTGCCCCTGAGGTGGGGTAACTGAGTTCTTGTTAATCATAGATCCCCTGGGTTGGATTAGAATGGAACCACACTGAATGACCCATGTTTATGTACATATATTTGTGTGTAAATATATATATATATATATATATATATATCTCTATCTGGTAGGTTTATTTTAGAACAATTTAGTTGCAATGGAAAGGAGGTGTGTAGCCATTTTGGTTGTTATCTATGGAAATGAAACAATATAAAAGTACAAAGATATCACTTAAGAAAATATATAAGGAAAAGAAAGAAAGGATAAGAAAGAAAGGATGAGAGTAGATAGTAGAGTGCCTGTGGCTCCACACTGTGCAACTTGATCTGGGAAAGGAGCAAAGAGTTGGAGTAGCTCTGGGATGCCCACATGTTTTCCAGCTGCTCCATTGGGAAGCAGACAGGCTCAGAGCTAAGGAGTGAGGTGGGCAGTGACCCCGGGTGCTGATCCCATCTGAATGCAGCACACAGGCTCCAGGAGAACCAGAGGGGGCTCAGGGAAATGTCATCCTGAAAATTAGAAGCCTGAAAAACCTCCGAAGTGGGAGTGATCAGATCCCAACTTCAGCTAGATAGAAAAAAGATTACACTGAAGCTGATTGAGCTGGGAATGGGGTGGCTGGAGAGTCCAGCAGCATCCATCTGTGTTTCCCCTCCAAGGCCAGCTCTTGCCCTGCTCAGGGCCGTGTGTGGGACCTGGGGCTTTGCTGGCGGCCCACGGGGTCACCTCCTGCTCTGCTGTGTTGTTGCAGGAGCTGTGTTTGTACACACTGGGGAACCTCGTAGTAGAAAGTGAGGCTGTGAGGAAGCAACTGCTGCCTCAGGGCATTATTCCAGTGCTGGCCTGCTGCATCCAGGTGGGTGAAACAGCTCAGCCACATTTCTGCTGTGCCCTAGAGAGACTTTCCTGGCTGACAGCCCTGAGTCACCAGCCCTCCTTCCAGCTGTGGGGAGGCTCTGCAGGGAGCTGTTCCCACGAGCATGAGGGTCACTTGTGGGCTCCCCTGTGCTCATTTTTGGGACTCAGCTCACCACCTTGTGCTCCTCTCCAGCTGGATCTCCCCCATCCAGTGGCTGCCTGGTACAGGCTGTAGCACAGGGAGCCCTGTCCCCTCTGCCTGGCCTGGGTCCAGCAGGGCTGTAGTTGGCAGGTCCAAATGCTCAAACCAGGACTTTTGCTGCGTTTGGGCTAAGCCCAGTGAATGTGGGGAGGGGGACAGCTCAGCTCTGGTGTGGCCACAGGTTCCTGTGTCCCTCCTGGTCCCCTCTGTGCCCCCTCATCTCCAAGCACAGTGGGGCTGTTCCAGTCTGGGTTTGATTGGCAGCCTGGGGCCCTGGCTCTGTCAGGAGGGATCAGCTGTGCTCTCTTTGCTTGCAGTCCCCCCACGAGGCAGTGCTGGAAGGTGTGGGCTATGTCCTCTCACAGCTCCTCCAAGCCAAGGAAGCTCCCACAGAGATCATCCCGTGAGTCTGAGCCTCTGGACCCTGCTCCAGGATGGGCCCTGGGGCCTCCAGTGGTATTTGTGTGCTGGGGACAGGACACCTTCCCCATCCCAGTGACATTAATAGTTCAGGGCAGAATCCTACCACAACTGTGGAAGTTCTGATGCAATCAGGGAGCAGGGCTTGGCTCCTTTCCCTCGGCCTCATCTGAGCAGACAGCTCTGGTATTTCAGTAAAGGCCAGCATGGAGCAGGGAAGGCTCGCAGGGAATTCTGGCTGTGTTCCTCTTGCAAAGGGAAAGATCAACTTGACAGCCCCCAGTGCCAAAAAATGTGTCCCCAGTCAAAGTGTCCTGAGTGTCCCCAGGCCCTGCCATGGACAGGGAGAGCCCAAGGCCCCAGCCCTTGGCTCAGAGTCCCCTCCAGGTGTGTGTTTGGACCCTGTGGCCCCCAGGATGGGGTACAGCAGCTCCCTGCTCAGTGGCCAGGGTTCATGTCTCCCTGCTGGTTTGCTGCCTGTGCTGCAGCCTCCATTAACTGTGCTCTCTGACCCCAGCCTGGTCCTGGACTCGGCTCTCCCCCAGCACATGCTCCGACTGCTTTGTTCCGGCCTCAAGGCTGGGATGGGAGCGGCCGTGGAGTTTGCCTGGTGTCTCCACTACATCATCTGTAGGTAAATGCATTTTTGTCCTCATTTTGAGTTCCTTGGGGGCAGCCAAACAGAGGCACAAAGGCTTATGGTCCTGTGAGAGGATGTGGATTGCCTCCCCTTTTCCCATGGGAAAGCAATTCCCCAGCCATCCTGGGTATCCTGGCTCTCCTATCTGAGCACATGTGCTGTTTGCAGGATCACTGAGCTCTTTTACAGGGTGGTAAAGGGTGCTTAACCTGAGGAGACTGTTTCTAGTC
This sequence comes from Leptocoma aspasia, assembly GCA_013399835.1. Classification (NCBI taxonomy): domain Eukaryota; kingdom Metazoa; phylum Chordata; class Aves; order Passeriformes; family Nectariniidae; genus Leptocoma; species Leptocoma aspasia. The sequence continues at coordinate 564,740 of VXAX01002320.1, read as the reverse complement.
CTCTGAAATGCCCCCAAATTGCTTCCCCATGCCTGGAGTTGTCCCCCACGCTTCCCAAGGCAAGCTCCCTGAATCCTGACACTTGTGGGGCTGGTGCAGGGCCACACATCTGGGCTGTGCCAGCAATCCCTGCCTGCCACTGGAGCCAAGGAATGTGTAGATACTCAAGGGTCAGGGCTGTCGTTTCCAGACCCACACAGATAATTTCAGTGAATCTGTTTCTCGTGGGCTTTTAAATTTTCTCATAAGCTCAGAAAAAAATCTGCTATTCCAATGTGAAAGAAGCCACTGTTCCAGCATGAAATAAGCCCTGTGGTGGTTCAGGAGAGCGCTCTGAATTTCCAGGCCCTGTTTGGTGAGGGGATGTGGCAGTTTCCCCTCTCCAAGCTCCAAGGCCACCGCACTGTCCCTCCCTTTGCAGGCACAAAGACAACGTGGTGCTGCTGGAGCTGGGGGCCGTGCCTGTGCTCACCTCGCTCCTGCTCGACCTGGCTTCCCAAATCCCCCAGGGCACTCCCGAGGGCCTGGAGCTGGTGAGAGGTGGGCAGGGAGCTGGCTGTTCTCAGGATTGCTGGGGGACACTGCTCAGCTAAAGGGCTTGGCGTGTCCCCGTGTCACAGCTCGTGTGCCCCGTGCTGCGGTGTGTCAGTAACCTGCTGGCACAGACAGGCTGCCAGGGGCTGGGCCAGGACGGGCGCCTGCTGGTCGCCCTCTTCCTCATCCTGCAGTGCTTCCTGCAGCAGCACCCCTTCCTCGGCCAGGAGTGCCTGTGGCTGCTCAACAACCTCACAGGTGAGTGTCCCACGGGCTGCTGGCACAGCGGGGCACTGCTGTTGCTGTGGTCCGTGCGTTGACAAAAATATTAGAAGGCTAAATATGATTTATTAACATGACTCTATAATACAAAGGATTTGGGCTATTATCTGCTCAGTTTAGAGTATTCGAAGTTCTTGTTTTCAGCTCTGTCTAAGGAATTTAGAATAGTTTACACAATCAGAGATGACAACTTTTCATAGGTAGAAAGAAAGAAAAATCTCTATCTCTTATTATCAGGAGAAAGGTAGAGAAATCTAAATGTCTTTGAAACATAACCCAGAGATTTGTTTACAGAAACTTATACAGAGTAAAAAGACAGTAAAAGAATGCTTTCCTGTGGGAAGAATTTTCTGCAGGCCTGCATGCAGAGAAACTTATAATATGTTCATGCAACATACTGCTGGCACCCGCCCTGGTTGTACTCACACGTCCCTTCTCTGCCCACCCCAGCGGATGATCCCTTCTTCTGCTCCGCTCTGCTCTCCCTGGGCCTGCTCCCGGCCCTGCTGCAGCTCCTGACGTGTTCCCAGATGGCCACTGTGCTGGTAAACCTTGTCCCAAGCACTGAGAATGGTGGGGAAGCACTGAAGTTTCAGGAACATGAATCCCACATTGACAGTGCTGGAGTTGGAGGGTGATGGGGCAGCAGTGACAGCTTGGCTGATGGTCTCGTGTGGTGGCAGTCACCAGCCACCTCCCCTGAAGCCACTCCAGCTCTATTTGCCCTGGGCAGAGCCTTGTCCCAGCATAAGAGTGGTCCCAAGGGAGTTGTTAACTTGGGGCCAGCCCCTGGCATGGGCCTGGGAACGCTCCTGCCACTTTCCTTGGAAAGACCCAAAGCTTTAGGAGACTGGGGACAGTGCCAGGGGTGGGTGGCAGGGCTGGGTCTGCCTGGCACAGGGATGAACAGTGCCTTGGCATGGGTGTGGAGAAGGCATTCTAAATCCAGTGGTTTGGTGGGCACTTGGCTGTGGGTAAGCACCTGGCAGGACAAGGAAAAAAGGTGAGAGGGACTTAGGGCAAGGCACAAGTGACAACAGGGAATGGTTTCACTGAGAGGGCAGGGCTAGATGGGATACTGGGAAGAATTCTTCCCTGTTAGAACAGTGAGGCCTTGGCACAGATTGCCCAGAGAAGGGATGGGGCTTGGAGCAACCTGGGATAGCGGAAGATGTTCCTGGCCATGCCAGAGGTTGGACTGGATGAGCTTTAAGGTCCCTTCCAACCCAAACCATTCCACAATTCCATGACATGGGCAGTGGTTGGGAGCCCTCCCAACCTGTCAGGAATCTGCCCATGGAGCATTCACTGCTCGCTCCCTGTCCCTCCCACAGGTCCTGACCGTGCTGTGCAACGTGGCAGAGAAGGGACAGTGGCAGTGCCAGCAGCTGCTCCAGCAGCCCCTCCTGCCCCAGCTCCTGCCCCTCCTCACACTGCCTGACCCCGAGGCTGTGGGGCAGTGCCTGGAGCTGCTGCACCTCCTCTTCCTGCACTGCCCCAAGGTGAGAGCTGGGAGAGCTCTGGGTGCAGGATTGTACGGGGGATGGGGAATGATTATTGTGGGGGTGGTGGTTGTTGTGGAGGGGGATGATTATTGTCATTTGAGTAACAGTGCCCTCAGTGACTGCCACACTACCCTGCACCCCCCAGCACCCAGGCCCTGCCCAAAGGGACACTGTGATGCAGAGGGTGGGTGGAAGCCCTGCTTGTGTCTGCAGAGTTCCTTTCTCGTGGGCAAGGAATGGTGTTTGGGCAGGTTGTTCCTACCCCAAGTTTTCTTCTGCTCCTGCTGAGGTTGCTTCACTTGCTGCAGATCACAGGAGTGAATTCCTCCCTGTGAGGGGGGAGGCCCTGGCACAGGGTGCCCAGAGGAGCTATGCCTGCCCCATCCCTGGATGTCCAAGGCCAGGCAGGATGAGGCTTGCAGGAAGGTGTCCCTGCCTGTGGCAGAGGGTGGGAATGAGATGGGCTTTGAAGTCCTTCCCAACCAACCACCAGCAGGGTGGCATTTACCTGGAGTGGGAATGCAGTGTCGGGGAGGGCTCTGGGGAATTCCTTCAGCCCCGTTCCCTGGGATGTGGTGCCTTGGGTGGAGATGATCAGCTGTAGCACCCAGCCAGCTCTCACCCTCTCCTCTCACACAGGCTGCTGCTGATTTCACCAGGCAAGGTGGGCACCAGGCCCTGGAGCAGCACCAGAGCACCCCAGAGCTGCAGGAGCGGGCACAGGCACTGCTGGACGTGGTCAGGCAGCCCCCAGGAGCCCCCAGTGCCTGCCAGGCCACAGTGGCTGCCTTCTCCTAGGCCTTGCCCCCTTCCTTACCTCCCCTGAACTGCCAGGGGAGGAAAAAACTGTTCACCCCGTGCCCAGCTTCCCACGGCCTGCTCAGGGCTCTGATGTGCCCAGTGCTGGCTGCACAGGGGGCTGGTCCTTGTCACCACCTGGTAGCCACCAGCCCAGTGCCCCCCAGAGCCTGGAGCAGGGGCAGAGCAGAGCTGCAGCCTGGGAAGACTCTCCTGTGCCAGGGAGGGGTGAACGGCTGCATCAGCCATTCCTTGGGCTCTCAGCCACCACCAAGCTCAAGGTAAGCACATTGTGTTTATGAACTGATAAATTAAAGATACATCTTTGACATTAAACATCATCAGTCAAGTCTCCAGCATGTGTGTATTTCCTGTCTGTCGTCACACGTGGCTTTTCACAACCCTCTCCAGGGCCTTGCCCACTTCATCCACACTTAGGTTGTTCAGTGGGACGCTCTTCTCCTTCCCAAACTCTGTGGGAAAACAGTCAGGGTGAGAGGGGGCAGGTGTGTGGGTCCTGTCCTGGTGCAAGGGCACTGATGTCACAGCCCAGGCTCCCATCACCACCCCTGCACACTCCCCACGTCCCAATGTTCCTCCATGTGCCCAAGTTATCATTTCCACCTTCTTATCCTCCTCCTCTCCCTTGGAAAGAACTCAAAGCAGCTCAACACCTTTCCCAGTCTCCTTTTGTTACCTCTGGCTGGGCAGAGACACGTCCAAGAGCAACCCTGTGGCCTTCAGCCCTGTCCCAGCAAGGTACTGCTTGGAAAGCAGCCTGAAACTGTTCCTAGAGCTGCCCCAACCTGGGCTGACCCAGGGCTCCCCTTCCCTGCCAGTCCAGACTCCCCTGGTCCGTGTGCTCACACTGGGAAACCTGTGCTTAAAGAGTCATTGCATCTTTTCAAAACGTTCTAAATTAATTTTTTTCCAGCCCAGATGACCTTTGAGGAAAACAAATCATTTCCAGAGGGGCTTTTCTGCTCCCTTCTTGCTGTTTCACTGAGAAGGCAGTGAAAATAAAGGAAGACCAGCCTCATTTTTGTGCAGTGACTGGGGTGGGGGTGGGGATCACAGCCGGAGGCTGGAAAGCCCCTGCTGAGCCTGGGCCCTGCTCTGTTCCCCGTCACTTCCCTGAGTGACCCCAGAGCCTGCCCCGAGGGCAGCCGCTCCCTCTGCACCCATCCCTCCTGTACCCCTGAGCAGCCGGCTGCAGCCAGAGCTGACATCGCTCCCTGGGCTGCCGGAGGAGCCGTGGCTGCCGCAGCCCCGGCAGTGCCCGAGGCCAGGCTGGACGGGGCTGGCAGCAGCCTGGGACAGCGGAAGGTGTCCCTGCCCATGGCAGGGGTGGCACTGGATGAGCTCCGTGCTTCTCCCATCCCCGTTTTCGCCTGCCTGTCCTCTCCCCACGCACGCCCTCCCCATAAATGCCGATGGTCCCTGGAGTCCCTTCCGACCCAAACCATTCCATGGTAATTCCATGGCGGGCACCCCCTACTTACCGTACCGAGCCCAGAGCTTGGGCTGGATACCGGAGCACTCGCGGATCAGGATGGGGAAATTGGGATTCGCCTTCTTCAGGGTCACATAGTGCTTCTCGATAAATTCCCTGCGGAGGGAAGGAGGAGCGGCGAGTCCCTCTGGCTCAGCCAGGGGGTGCCTCGCTCCTCTGGAGCAGCAGCCCCGGCCCCGTCCCGGCCCATCCCCGCGCTGACCTGACGCCGCGGCTGCCGGCGGAGCGCTGGCACAGGTGGATGCGGAGCTCCCTCAGCCCGCCGCCCAGCCCGCCCCCGATGCTCTTCACAGCGGCCGCCGCCATCTTCCCTGCCCGGACAACAGCGCGGGGGCGGGACTGCGGCGCCTCCGCCAATCGCAGAGCCCGCTGTGCCCCGTCCACCAATGGGAGCGCTCGCCGTGCTAGCCGCCGCCAATGGGAGCGGCCGCCGCGGGGTGCGCTGGGAGGGCAGCGCTGAGCGGAAGGGGCGCGCAGCGGAGCTGGGAGCGCAGCGATGCCGGACCGCGACAGTGAGTCTGGGGACACGGCACACGGCACGCGGGGCGCTCCCGGACACCCCCGGCGCCGCGACACTTGGCCCGCGCGGGGGCTGTCGCAGCGCTTGGGGCGGGGCGGGTGGCAGCGGCCCGGTGGGGGGGGCGGTGTAGGCCCAAGCTGCGCTGGGGAGCGGGGGGACCCCCTGGGAGCCCTGGCCCGGTGCGGGGACAGCTCTGCGGGGGGACTGGGTGCGGCCACAGCCCGCGGGGCCGGGGGAGGGGACGCCTCGGGCCGGGACCCCGCGGCAGCCCAGGGGTGAGGAGCTGCGGGGGATGCGGTGGGGCTGAGCCTCAGGGCGGGATTGACAGCGGGTGCGCCCCGGCCGTGGGGCCTCGGGTGTTTCGGGCCCTTGGGAGGATGCGGGGGCAGTCCCGGGGTGAGGGGCACGGGAGGCCCTGGGACACCCCCCGGAATGCACAGAGCCTCGGGGCTTGGGGGCGATGGATCTCGCAGTGGCACCGGGACCCCCGTGTCCTGTGCACGCTGGCCGGGCCGGCCCGGGTGACAGCGGGCTGGGATCCACCTCGGAGCCGCAGGGGGACACTGTTCCCTTCGTGGGATCCAGAGGGTGTGAAGCTGTGCAGGCAGGGTCTGAGCTCTCTCTCTCTCCTGTCCCCTAGATGAGCCGTTCTCCAACCCGCTGGCCCCCGAGGGCCACGATGTGGACGACTCACACTCCTTCCACCAGTGAGTACAGCCCTGGGGCACTGGGCTGCGACTGGGCCAGCACTGGGGGACCCCAGGCCAATTCCCATGGAGAAACTGGAAGTCACTGGTGCACTCCAGCCTTTGGGCTCCCTCCATGGGCACCTGGTGCCCATCTCGGTCACACAGGACCTGCTCCTCCCCCAGAGCTCTTTGGGAATGATGATTTCTGTTCTTCTCTCCCTTGCAGGTCCAAGCTGACCAATGAAGATTTCAGGAAGCTTCTTATGACCCCGCGGGCTGCGCCAACATCTGCGCCACCTTCCAAATCTCGCCACCATGAGTGAGTAGGGCTCTGTTTCATAGGTCCATGGGACAATCCATGCCCCGTTTCCCTCTGGGGCTCTGTGCCCAGCTGACCCTCTGCCCTGCACTCTGCGAGGGAATATCTATAGGGGCTTTTGCCAATGAGTGTGGGAAGTGGAGAAGCAGGTGGGTCAGGGCTGCTGTAAATAAAAGAGCAAGGCTTCATGGCTGCTAAGACACTTTGTGCGGGAGGCAGATTTGGTTTGGTGAAAATCAGTCTTTTCCCTTCCTCTCCCTGGTGACAGTGTGGAATTAGGGGGAAATTAAGGATGAGAGACTGTTCTGTTCCATCTCTGAGCACCTCAGTGCTTTGCTGTGTCTGAGGGACTGTTCTATTCACCTGTTACCCATGTGACTCTGCAGACTGTACATGTGTTTTTTCACCCTTTTCCAGGATGCCCCGGGAGTACAATGAGGATGAAGATCCAGCTGCTCGCAGGAGGAAGAAGAAAAGGTAAGTGGGGAAAGAGGTGCAGCAGGACTTGTCATTATACATCATGTCCTTCCTGTGGAAGCAGTTCTGATCTCTTGGGCTCCCAAAGAGGGCCTTGAGTGGATTATTTAAGAGCTTTGGAGAAGAGCTCAGGCTGAGGAACTGTCACTGCTTGTGGGAACAGCTGTGGGAGGGCAGCAATAGGATGGGGCTGAAGCTTCACCTGCAGAAAAAGCAGGAGAGGCCCTGTGGGTGTCTGGGAGAGCAGGGCAGTGGTGGGACATTGCACTGGTCCCTGTGTGCTTTGGGGCATGTCTGCACAGCAGGACTGCACTGGACTCCTTCCCTTTGGAAGAGAGGAGGGAGCTCCTTAGTACAGCAGTTTCCTCCAGGCCTGTTGTGTCCCATGGTGCTCTAGTGCATTTCTGGGGAAGGGACTGGGAGCAGAATGGGTGTGTGAGGCCTCAGGGGCTGTTACCTGACCTCAAAAACACGAGCAGGTCACTGCTAACCCCGAGCTGTTTCCCACCCGCAGTTACTACGCCAAGCTGCGGCAGCAGGAGATCGAGCGCGAGAGGGAACTGGCCGAGAAGTACCGGGATCGAGCCAAGGAGAGGAGAGATGGGGTCAACAAGGACTACGAGGAGACAGAGCTGATCAGCACCACTGCCAACTACAGGGCTGTGGGGCCCACGGCCGAGGCGTACGTGGGCTGGGCTGGGGCCTGGGCTCGCCAGGCTGATCCGGGGGGGCTGGGCCTTACCTGGCTCCCTTCTCATTGCACAGGGATAAATCTGCTGCAGAGAAGAGGAGACAGTTGATCCAGGAGTCCAAGTTCTTGGGTGGTGACATGGAGCACACTCACTTGGTGAAGGGTCTGGACTTTGCGCTGTTGCAGAAGGTGGGTGCAGATGTCACTGTCCTCTCCCACGGACACACAGCATGGGTGTTACTGCTTGGTCTTGGCAGCGTGGATTTCCCTTCCTGGGAAGGGTTACTGCAGGGCTGGAGAGCTGATGAGGCTCGCAGGTGGGCAGCAGTGGCATGGGTTGGGCTGTAATACGTGGATTTACTCTGCATCCAGGTGCGGGCTGAGATTGCCAGCAAGGAGAAGGAAGAGGAGGAAATGATGGAGAAGCCCCAGAAAGAAACTAAGTGAGTGACTGAGTATTTTGCATTCCTGAGTGCAGCTGCTTGCCAGAGAGGAGGATGCAGAGGAGCCATTCACTTGGCTCTAATACTTCTGGTTTCTGTTTCTGTTTAGGAAAGATGAAGATCCTGAGAACAAAATTGAATTTAAGACCCGGCTGGGTAAGACTGTTTGGATGTGGCTGTTCCCCACCTTGTCTGTGCAGTGGGAGAAATCCTGGAGGGTGAATGGAGGAATGGAAACCATTGGAGGGGGAGAGTCCTAAATTTGAGGACTGGAGGAAGTGTGTCTCGATTCTCATGTTGCTGATAAACTAAACACGCTTCACTTTGGGCTTGTGCTCTGCTTTCCCACACTTTTTCTCCTGTCCAGGCCGCAACATTTACCGCATCCTGTTCAAGAACAAGACCTATGAGCGGAACGAGCTGTTCCTGCCAGGCAGGATGGCCTATGTGGTAGATCTGGATGATGAATATGCTGACACCGATATCCCCACCACGCTCATCCGCAGCAAGGCTGACTGCCCCACCATGGAGGTACCCTGCTGGCCTCCAGCCTGCTTCACCTCACTGCTCTGAACTGGCCAGAGCAGGTTTTTCTGATGGGGTGGGTTCCCTGTCAAGGGAGTGGGATGCTTCCTCATGGATTTCCCTTTCAGGCACAGACCACGCTGACCACCAACGACATTGTCATCAGCAAGCTGACACAGATCCTCTCCTATCTCAGGCAAGGCACCCGCAACAAGAAGCTCAAGAAGAAAGACAAAGGTAGGAGGTGAAAGGAACCAAGTAAAAGGATTTTAGTGCTTGGTGCCTATCCCAAGGGAGTGGGATGTGTTTTGGTTTGTGGTATTCCCCTGTGCCACGAAACAGTGGGCTTGGAGAGCAGCGATTTCCTGAGTGCTGTGTCCTGAAGGCAGGAGCACATGGAACAGGCTGCTGGGAAATTAGAGCTGTGAGGGTACCTCATGGTGCTCTGCTCTTCCTGATGAAGGCCCAGTTCCTTGGGGAAATGCCCCCTCTTGGGGAGGGACACAGTGGCTTCCTTGTGGTGGCTGGGTATGATGTGACATTCTCCAGGCTTGCTACTCCTGCAGCTTGGAGCCCGGACAGGGACAGGGGGGCAGCACAGCGGGCAGAGTGGATGATGTGGCTGTTGTGTCCTTGCAGGGAAGCTGGATGAGAAGAAGCCTCCTGAAGCTGATATGAAGTAAGTGCCTCCCTGCCCTCAGGCAATGGGGTCACAGCACTGTTCCTTACGGAATGGCTTTTTGGCCCACCACATTTAGAGGGGGCTGAGTTTGGAGCTGCAGTTTGTAGGACAAGGCTGGAGGCAGGTGAGGGCTCACTGTTGCCCTGGACCACACAACTCAGGTCCTGCGGCAGAAGGGAGCAGAAGTGCAGTGATACCTCTGACAGGTGTGGAAACCACTTCCATATCTGGTGTCCTTAGCTCTCGGTGCTGGTCCTGTGTGCTCCAGGTCACAAGGAGGTGGTTATGGCCTCTCTTCCTGCAGCACATGTAACTCCAGGCTTTTTTCCACTTGTAGCATCTTCGAAGACATTGGGGATTATGTGCCCTCCACTGCCAAGATGCCCCGGGACAAGGAACGGGAGAGGTACCGGGAGAGAGAGCGGGACCGGGAGCGGGACCGGGAGCGAGAACGTGACAGGGACCGGGAGCGCGAGAGGGACAGGGAGCGGGACCGGGAGCGGGAGGAGGAGAAGAAGAGGCACAGCTACTTTGAGAAGCCCAAGGCTGATGATGAGGTGAGTCTCTGTTCGTGAAGGACTGTCCCACCTGAGATCTGCCCTTTGTGGGCTTGGGGGGCTTTGGGTATCTCTGGTTGTGCCCCTACATGTGCCAGTGTCAGCTCTTGCTGAGCTCTGCCTGTCCCCAGGGCTTGCTGGGTGTCCTGTCCCTCAGGAAGTGAGGCAGCACTAGCACCAGCCTGCTGGGTTTGTGCTTCAGCTCTGTGTGATTGACACTGTCTCTCCCTCTTCTTTGCAGCCCACAGACATCGACAAAGGTGAGTCAAGTGGTATAGGTACCTGAGAGGGATAGGACAAGGGGGAATGGTTTTAGGATAAAAGAGAAGAGATGTAGATTAAATATTAGGAAGAAATTCTTCCCTGTGAGGGTGGTCAGGCCCTGGCAGAGGTTGCCCAGAGAAATTGTGGCTGCCCCATCCGTAGAAGTGTTCAAGGCCAGGTTGGACAGGGCTTGGAGAAACCTGGGATAGTGGAAAGTGTCCCTGCCTATGGCAGGGAGTTGGAACAAGATGGCCTTCAAGATCCCTTCCAACACAAACTGTTGTAAGATTCTAGGACTCCTGGGAGTAGCTGACCCCATCAGTGCCAAAGTGATTTGCTCCTTTGCTCATACCTTACGTGAGGCAGCTTATCCTGCCTGTTACTGTGTCCCAAAGGGACTCTGCCCAGCCCCAGTATTCTGCAGTGAGCTGTTCTTCCCCCAGATTTAACCTGCTGCTTTCTTTACCCTAGGACCAGGCTCAGCAAAGGAGCTCATCAAGTCCATCAATGAGAAGTTTGCTGGAGCTGCTGGCTGGGAGGGAACAGAGGCATATCCTTTACTGCCTGTGCCAGCCTGGCTGGCTGTGGGGCCGGGTTGCCCTTGGCAGGCACAAGCACATCTGTGGGGCTGTCGTGCCTCACCTGGTAGCAGGGAAATGCTTCCCAAGCCTTGCTTCTCCCACGCCAGACAAAGGCTCTGCACCCCCCAGTTTGGTTGTGTTGGGGCAGAAGGGGGTTTTCAGCTGGCCTAGCCTGCAGCTGTAAGGCTCAGCTCGTGTGGTGCTTTCCTTAACTGCTGCCACTTTGAAGAAGCCAGAAGACAAGAAGCAGCTGGGAGACTTCTTTGGCATGTCCAACAGCTATGCTGAGTGCTACCCTGCCACGTAAGGAGCAGCGGGAAGCTGTGGGGTGGGAGCAGGGTATGCCGAGGGGCTGCTGTTCTCTGGCAGCAAGAACTTGAACATCAGCCCCACTACTTGTTGGGGAGCAGGCCTGGCCTTGTCTGAGGCAACAGCTGACTGGTAAAACCATCCCAAGCTCTTGGTTCAGGCTCTTCTTAGCTGCTCTGTGCTGTAATTGGCTGCCTGGACCCTTCTGCCCCTCAGACCAGGGGGAAGTTGAAGTGCCTGGGAATCTGCTGCATTCCTTATTATTCCATATAGTTGTGGAGCTCTGGCCTCCCTCAGTGGAAGAGGAACATCTTTCAGCTTGCAGAGTCATCCTGGAAGCATTTCCAAGCTTGGATGCCCTGTGGTACAGGTCACCTGCAGGGCTTGCAGCTGGGGCCACTTCCTTCTGGCCCAGGAACTGAGTGTGTTTGGTCCAGGGCCATGAGACATGACTTCCACCAGCTCCAATCTCCTGATCCATCTCATGGACCCACTCTGAACCCTTTCTTTGCTTTTTTCTCCCCAGAATGGATGATATGGCTGTGGACAGCGATGAGGAGGTGGACTACAGCAAAATGGATCAGGTATGTTGGCACCAGCCTTTAGGAGCAGTCAGCAAAGCAGGCACCAGTGCCAGCTGAGAGGATCCCACAGGAAAGAAGCAGCACTGGAGCTGGGTGCTGAGTCAGCTATGGGGTTTGCTGACCAGCTCCCTGTTGTGTCAGGGAGCAAACAGGTGTCACTGGCACTTGACCCAGAGGTGTTGACAGGCATGCTACTCTGTTCTGACTTCCGCAAAGCCTGTCTGGAGCTTCTTGGGGAGAGGATCTGGAGGCAAGGCCATTGATTTGGGGCTGGTGGGAGATGGAGGCTCGTGGCTGGGTGTGCAGGGCTCTGTGAGAAGCCCTCCCAGCAGTGACTGAGGAGCTGCTCTGAGTTGTTCTCTCCTTGCAGGGTAACAAGAAGGGGCCTCTGGGCCGCTGGGACTTTGACACGCAGGAGGAGTACAGCGAGTACATGAACAACAAAGAGGCTCTGCCCAAGTGAGTGCAGCCCTCAGGAAGGGCCAAGTGAGGGTTCTGGGTGCGATGGCCATGCTGGCCAAGCCTGCGTGCTGGGGCAGCTTAAAGCAAGCTGGGGGCTCCCTTGTGAGAACCTGAGGAGGAGCTGTGGGTCCTGGGCCTGGTGGTTTGTTTTTGCTCTTAGTGTCACTCTTGAGGACTCCACCCCAGGCGCTGCTTTCGGGGGCTCAGGCCAGCTCTTGAGCACGTGCTGGTGGCTGGGGAGACGTGTCCCTTCTCTGGCAGGCTGTGAGTGCTGAGCCATGTCTTGCTCCTTCTCCAGGGCAGCCTTCCAGTACGGCATCAAGATGTCTGAGGGACGCAAGACGCGCCGCTTCAAGGAGACGAACGACAAGGCGGAGCTGGACCGGCAGTGGAAGAAGATCAGCGCGGTCAGTGCCCAGCTGGACAGGACAGCTCCCACCCACCCCCGTCCTCGCTGTCCTGGCCATGGCTCTTCCCAGCCACGGCCAGTGTGTGTGTGAGCACCAGGGCTGGCTCTCTACCAGCTGGATTTGCTCCTTGCAAGGGCATCAGCCAAATACTTGGGCCTTCAGTATTGCAGGGGTGTCTGGAGCTCTATTTGGAACTGCTGTCTGGGAGCAGCTCCTGTCTGGGGCTTTTTGCTCTGGGCTGTGCAGCAGATGAATGTGTCCAAAACCATTAGTTTGGAGCCATCCAAAGGGAATTGGAGGGGACAGGACATGTTTAGTGGCTCTCTGTTTGCCAGCTGGCAGAGCTGGGGGTTGTCCTGGCAGGGTGAGCAGCATGGGACGGGCTGGGGAAGGTGAGAACAAATGGTCTGTGGTGGCTAGAAAGGAGCAAAAGGCAAATAATGCCGAACAAAGGCCAAGCTTCTCCAGCTGTAGCTCACCTCAGCTCACTCTGGCCGGGCTGCAGCTCTCCCCAGGTGTATCTGGCACCCTCCAGCCCCTCTGCTAGTTGTGAGCAGCCAGATCCCCTGAGGGTAACAGGACTTTGTGCTTTCTCTGCAGATCATCGAGAAGAGGAAGAAGTTGGAGGCTGATGGGTAAGTACAGTAGTCTCTGCTTGTGGCTCAGCTGCAGGGGCCCTGTTGGGTCCCCCCACCTTCTGTGGTGTGAAAGTGTGGATGTCAGTGCTGAGCTCTGGATGGGAGGGGGTGGTGGAGCTGCTTGCCCTGCATCCTCACCACTCTCCTGCCCTTCTCTCTCTTCCAGGGTTGAGGTGAAACGTCCCAAGTACTGATTTCTCCTCTGTTTCTTCCTCCCTCTCCTGGAAGCCTGGCCTGCTGGGAGCCGCCTTCCTGGGGCATGCTGGTGTGCTCTCCCTGCCCCACACACCATCCACTCTCGGCTCAGGGCTGGGGGCTCTTCCCTCCCTCTGTTCTTTGCTGTAGAGCCTGTGCTGTGTAAATGTAGCTTTAATAAAACCACATTAAATTTGTGTGTGAGCATCTGTTTGTGTGTGCAGAGAGGAGGGGCCTGGGCACATTCTTGCCTCCTTTGGAGCAGCAGGGGTACTAGGACTCTTTCTACTTACCAGGCACTCTTGGGGCTGACAGGGCAAACCGTGGCTCAGTGTTACTTATTGTGGGAGCCTTTTGGGCTGGGGGCAGCATCCCTAGATAAAACTAACAAGTCTGTTTGGAGGCAATAATCCCAGCTGAACATTCTGTGCCTCAGGGCGGTGGGAAGAAATGGGACAGCAGGTGCAATGACCTGAAGCAGAGGATGTGCAAGCTGCTCTGAGCGCTGGCAGAGAGCTGCTCTGTGTGTGTGTGACAGGACCAGCTCCAGGCAAAGCTTGTTCCCTCAGGGCAAGGCCAGCAGGAAGCTGGGCTGGCCTCTCGGGCAGGGGGACTGCTGGTGGTCCCAAGCTGTGCTGAGGTCTCTAGTGGAGGCCGCAAGGGGCCGAAATGCCACCTGCTCCCTGGCCTCCTCCTCCCCTGGGATCAGAGAGAGGAGGTGACGGTGTGAATTAGGGAGCCTGTGGAGCTCCCAAAGGTGAAGCGCTAAAGAACAGGAACACATGAGACGGGTGGGGAGCGACCGGGTGAAATGGGGCCACGGGCACCCGCGGGCTGGAACCCCGAGGCGGTGCCACCCCCCGCAGCCGGGCCGGTCCTGCGGCGCTGGAGAGGCGCGGGCGGGCAGTCCATGCAAGCAGAGGGGCGGGGTTTATGCAAATGAAAGGCGTGGCCATGCAAATCGGCAGGGCGCCATGGCGGCCGCCATGGAGGAGGTGAGCACGCGTGGGGCTGCGGGACCCCGGAGCCCCCGGCCCCGGTCCCACGGCCCCGCTCTCCCCAGGAGCCGCAGGAGTCCCCGGAGCCGGCGGCGCGGGAGCCGCGAGTGCGGGACACTCCCGAGGACATCTGTCTGGAGGCCACGGCCAACGCCATCGCGCTGCACCCGGCGCGGCCGCTGCTGGCCGCGGGGGACGTGGACGGCGACGTGTACCTGTGAGTGGGGCCGGGGCTGGGGAGGGGGTCCCGGCTCTGAGACCCGCTGGGCACCGGCGGCGGGGCTCCCCGGCCGCCCGCGGGTCCCGGCGAGCACTCGTACTTCCGGCAGGTACTCGTACTCCTGCACCGAGGGGGAGAACCGGCAGCTCTGGTCCTCGGGACATCACCTCAAGTCGTGCCGGGACGTGGCGTTCTCCCAGGACGGGCAGAGTGAGTGCGGGGGACGTGGGGTGGCGCCGGGGGACACCGGGCGGGGGGCACTAACGAGGCTCTCCAGAGCTTTTCACTGTGTCCAAGGATAAGTCCATCCACATTCTGACAGCGGAGGAGGGGCGGCTGGAAACGCGCTTCTCCAAGGCCCACGAGTAAGTCCATGACGGCGGCTCATTCTGGGCAGAACGGCTGGGGCATTGTCCCCTTCCCTCCCGCGGCAGGGCCACACAGCCCTGGGCCGTAGGGAGAGCCCGCAGCGCTGCTCCGGGAGCCGTGACCGTGCGGGCGTGGGGCCGGGGTCTCTGCAGATCGGCCCTCAACTGCGTGCTGCCCATCGACAACCACATCTTTGCCACGGGCGACGACGGCGGGGCAGTGAAGGTGTGGGACCTGCGCAGGGGCAGTGCCATCCTGGAGGCACGGCAGCAGGAGGAGTACATCAGTGCCATGACCGTGGATGGCAACGGGAAGATCCTACTGACAGCCAGGTACCGGAGGGGTTTCGTGGTCTTGGGGTCGGGTTCCCCGTGTCCATTCATGGCTGGAGTGCCCTGTGCCATGTCCCGTGCTCACAACGTGTCCCTTCCACCTTCCACAGTGGTGATGGCACCCTGGGCGTCTTCAACGTGAAGAGACGGCGCTTTGAGCTGCTCTCGGAGCCGCAGAACGGCGACCTGACCTCTGTGGTGCTGATGAAGGTCGGCACTGCTCCCCAGCATGGAGCAGGATCCCATAGCCCCTGTCCTCGCTCCGAGGTTTTAGTTCTGCCTCTGCCTCACTGCCCTCCCTCGTGCCTAGAGGGGGAGGAAGGTGGCGTGCGGCTCCAGCGAAGGCACCATCTACCTCTTCAACTGGGACGGCTTCGGGGCTGCCAGCGACCGCTTTGCGCTCAGGGCAGAGACCATTGACTGCATGGTGCCCATCACGGACAGCATCGTGTGCGTGGGGTCCCTGGACGGAGTCATCAGGTCAGGGGGTGCGGTGGGGAGGGATGGGGAGCTGTGGGATGGGCTGAGGGGGAACGGAGAGCGATGGAAGGGATCAGGAGGGGTTGTGGGGGGTGAGATGGGATGGGGAGGGGGTGAGATAGGGAATTGTGAAGGATGGGATGGGAAAGAATGGGGAGGGGAGGTGTGGGATGGGAAAGGGGTGGAACGAGGAGGGTGTGGGACGGGATCAGCCTTGCCAGGACGCAGGACAGGAGGGCAGAACCCCGGGCGCTGCCGGGCCCTCAGTGCCCCGTGCCGTGCCCAGGGCGGTGAACGTGCTGCCGAACCGCGTGCTGGGCTGCGTGGGGCAGCACCTGGGCGAGCCCATCGAGCAGCTGGCCGTGGCCCCGGACGGGAAGCTCCTGGCCAGCAGCGGCCACGACCAGAAGGTGAAGTTCTGGGACGTGTCGGCGCTCGGCTCCATGGTGGTCGATGATTACCGCCGGAAGAAGAAGAAGGGCGGCCCGCTGCGCGCCCTCAGCGGCAAGGCGCTGGGCAGCGGGGAGGATTTCTTCGCCGACCTGCGGGACGAGGCCGAGACCGAGCCGGAGGCGGCGGCGGGCGGGGACAGCGGCGACAGCGACAGTGACAGCGACTGAGCGGCCGCGCGGGGCCGGGGGCGCCGCCCCCTCAGCGCTGCCGCCCGCCCGGCGTGAGGGCGGGGCTCTGCGCGATTTTCTCTCGGGGCGCGGCCAATCAGAGCCGCGGCTCCTGGGAGTGCCCGCCCGCGGGGCGTGGCCTCAGGGCAATGTTACCACTGCCGGTGGCAGGACGCTGGCGTTCTGATTGGCTCCTAGGGCTGCCACTCAAGCTGGGCTGTAGGCGCGGTCTTAAAGGGGCCGCGCGTGTCGGAGTGAGTGGGGTCTCGCAGGGGGCGGCAGTCATGGGGGTCGGAGGCCCCGCGGGAGGAGCCGGGGTGGCCCCGGGATGGGGGGGACAGGCTGGGGATGGGGAGGCTGAGGGTCCTGCCGAAGGGGGTGTCCCTGA